>JAGDYQ010000055.1:3720328-3843438 GCA_021962125.1 Bulinus truncatus
TGTTTCCTTCTTCCTTTGACTCTGCGGCCCATGTATTTTACTGTTGGCTACTAATCACCTTTCTTGACCTCAATCTATCTGCATGTTGATCAGTCACTATTATTTTATAGATAGATATACATTATTTTTTTTATTAAAAATAAACTTCTTTTAATTTTATTACAAATTTGCCTTTGTTTTTGAATTTCATAGAGTTTTAACCTCGGAGGAAATTAAAGAAATAAAGAATTTAACTCTGGCCAAAGTTATTAAACTTGCCATGGTGATTGATGATCAAATGATACAACCTGACGTCTTCACTGTCAAAGAAGGTACAGTGACATAGCTGTAGTGATTTACTTGTTTGAATTTCATAGCTAGATCAGTAGGCTGAAACCTTTCCGCCTTTTGGGGCCCACTTTAAAAACTGTTTATAGTTTTTGTAAGTTACAATGAAAATCAAGAGACTAAATATATATATGTTGATTACTTATAGATGTTTTAGCAGTAGATTTTTTTTCCCTTTTACTATATATATTAACATTCTTTTAGTTTTGTAATATACATGCATAGAGAGAGATACAGGGGTGTAATTAAGCACACTGAGATATTCACTCTATTATTTATAAATTTTAAAATTTTCTTGAACCGCGTATAATTTGTCCAAGACCCACCAGTAGCGAGCAGCAACGCACGCTTTGAGAACCACTACCCTCGGCACCATATTACATATAAGCATGGGCGTCGCTAGGAATTTTTTTCCAGGGGTGGGGGGGGGGCAAATAACAACTTTATGACATTTTTTTTAAATGTAAGGGGGGGGGAGCAAATGCTCCCCTCTTATATGACATTTTTTTAAAATGTAGGGGTGGCAAATGCCCCCTCCCCATCCCCCCCCCATGAATACGCCCATGCATATAAGCAAACAATTGTATTTTTACTTCAGACTTTTTCCAGTCCAAATAATTCTAAATTTTAAATATTTTATTTTTGTTAATTTTCTCTCTTTCTCTTTTTTTTTTTTTTTTACAATTATTTACATTTTTTCTTATCTAATGAGAGCATTTTAATACAAACATTGAAAAATTCAGCTATTGCTAGGATTATGTTAAAAAAATTAATGTTATATTTTAAGACTTTAAAAAGTTTTAGCATACTTTATTTAATTGCAATAACTGAAATCTATCTGCAGGTGATCCTTGTGGCCCTCTTATGTTCAATGTCTCTGAATTGGAGAAATGTCCCAAAAACTCTCAGAAAGATTTCTTCGAGGGCAGTGAGATACCTTACATCATCGTATGGACATGTATAGGACTATTGCCATTACGTACGTGACACTTGCATAACTTAACTCGTTGAGTTAAATGCAATTTAAACTAATGCTCAACTATCTTCTTAACACATTGGACTTTACTCTTTATTTATAATTACAGTTTATTTTAACACATAGGACCTTTTATTAACTCATTGTTTATATTTACAGTTTGTATACTTGTGGCCTACATCCTGGCCAAATGTAAGAAATGGAGACACCAGAAACAAATGAACTCGCTGAAAGTAGAAAAAGAGAAAAAAAGAATTTTAAGAAGAACAATTTCTTGCAGTGTCTCTGGTAAAAACATTTGTTCACAGATATCTGTTTTTTTTAATTTATTGTTATATTCCTTGCCATTTTTCGGACCAAAACATTCTTTACCATAAGAATCAGTATAATCATCATTTATATTTGCTGTTTGTTCTTTGTTATCATACGAATGTGACAAAAATTAACCAAAAAAAAATATGAATTATAAATGTACTTGCAGTTCATGATGCCATGGAGTGGCGCGGAAATCATATCATTTCCAGGCCTGTCGAGCTTCACTTGACTAACAAAGGCTGCTTGGAGATTTTCAGTACATCAGGAGCTCACATCAGGTGTGTAAATATTTTTTTTTTTCTTTGACTTAAAGTGTGTATAATGTTTGTAGGATATATTGGAGCATGAATATTCCAAATGTACATAATCATAAAAAGAAAAAAAAATGTTTTTGTTTGTTTTTAAAATAGTGTGATTGTAATCGAATTTGATAATACATGTACATGTAGTAGTGAAGTATGAAGTGTTAAAAATCAAACTTGGATGTTACCTGGGAATAAAAATAAAAATTTTATGTAGTACATGTTCTTGAAAAGAGATTGGTAATCTTCTTTTTTACTCATCTTGAAATTCTTGCTGTTATATTTATTCACTTAGTATCGGTCACTCCTGCACCTGTGATAGGATTGTGTGTACTCATTTAATTACATTACACTTGTTATGTATTAAACAAGTTAATGTATGTTTACTTTTTTAGTTTATGTAGACCGTGGCTCTGTAAATATAGTAAATAAATCGAGTGAAATTTGACAGGCAAACTGGGAAGCAGTGCAGTAAGAATAGAAATTTAGTGGAACAATTGAATGGTTGAGGGACTTGAAAAAATTACCTTTAACCCGTTGTGTAATTGAAGAGAGTTCACAGCATTATTCTTTGCTGTTTTTCTTATTTAGCTTTAGCATTATAGTAAAATAAATTTTTTCCAATGCCTTTTAATTCTCATATTGTTGCTGAAAAAAACAATACTTGTACATGTATTACTTTCAATTTCATCAAACTGAATACCTTCATTGTCTTGTCCATCCACTCTAGATCAATCAAGGTCAGCACCATGTCTGCTTTGGCTGTTAAGCTCAGCTCCAACAAGAAAAGGAATGTTTTGTTCATTATGATTCCCAGGGAATATGATTTGGTTAGTACCTATGCATTTAATTCTCTTTTGATTAACACATCTTTGTGACAATTGACAGGAGTTCTTATTGGAAGGGGAATAATAATATCAAAACTTTATGGGGTATTGAAATCTGGAAAATTTTACCCATCTTCTGTTTTCTCATTCAATTCTAACATGTTTGGTGAGCTTTCCAAAAAGTCTATGAATTCTACACATCAGAAACTGTAATGTATAAAAGAGTTGGTAATTGTATTAGGAACTGGTAATAACTTCGGTTTCACCTTGTCTATAATTATAACAATTTTCTAATCTCCATATTTTCGTTATGCAAATGTTTGCTTTATTATTAAATGTAATTAATTCATGTCAGTTGTTATCTCTGGTCAAACATTGATCTTGGTTTAAAAAAAAATAATTTTGCAGTGATCAGATCCATGAGTTGTTTATATCATTAAAATTGTTTTAGGTGGTTGAGTTCTCATCCGAGCCAATGAGGAATGAGTTCGCCTCTATGCTGTGCACGTTTGCTCAAGAGTACGGTGTGGCCATTTCTGAAATGGAAATCAGGCTCCAAGATTTATACTGCGCTGCCACAACCAAGGAAAAACGCAACAAAATGCTTGAAAAATTCTTTAAAACCATTTTCTCAGAGGTAAATTTCTTGGTAGATTTAATGTATACAGTGTGTTTCTATGTTGTTTTTTGGATTTTAATATTGGATTTTATTCCTTTCCCTAAAATGATTTTCCATCCCATTGTTAAAATTTTTACCAGCTTAAGTAAAAAAAAAAAATTTCCTTTTTTTTTTTTGCTGCTTTTTTGTTTTTTAACCACTTTGTAGCTGATCAAAAATTATACATTTAGAAAATGGCAAACAATAGTAACATGTCATTTATTATTATAAAATTCTTGTATATGAATTTTTTTTTTATCTCATTCACTGACACTAAATGTCATATTTCAGGCCTTCCAGATGGACTATGACCCTAGCCTGGACAGCAGCCAACTGGACATGAAGAGATATAGTCAGGAAATTTTAGAGGTACAGGAGTTTTACTTTTATTATGAGTCATATAGCATCTAATATTATGCGAGAATAACCAGAGATAACACTCCTTACATTATTATTGCTTAATTTTTTTTGATGCATAGTTTCATCTATATACACTGTATATATATGCACATGAATAAAATAGTCCTAAAATGTCTTTATATAAAACATCTAGCATTTCTGAGGATTATAAATATTTCCATCCTTAATTCAGATATTTATTGTCATGTATTTAGTTATAGATGAAAATATGTTGAATAAATACAAGTACGGATTTTTTTTTTTGTTATAGACAGCATTACATATTTTTGTGTCCACCATTCTATATACAAGTACATGTATAATAAACAGTCTTCCCTAATAGACATTCTGGGAAACAAATCTACCATGCTGATATTTTATCATTCATATATATTTTGAAAGGTGGAACTGTCCAAAGAAGAATTTGCCGAGGCCATGGCTGTCAAGCCAAACTCTGACTTTGTGGAACACTTTTTTAGTCTCATTGACTCAGACAGGAATGGCTACATCTCATTCAAAGAGTTTTTGAATGCTGTGGTGCTTTTCTCCAAAGGTCGGTTAACTGAGTTATTATTCTCAAAGACACTGTTTCATCTTTCACTTCTCAAAGGCATTAATTCAAAGCTGCATATTCTTTTATTTTATTTAAAATAGAAATGTAAAAAAGTATGATAATTTTAAACGAGGGTTTTCATGCTGTATGTCATAGGAAATAAAATCATTTGAAAAATCGTGTACATGTAATATAAACGAAGTTTGCCTTGAGCTTGACAAAAAATGCTTCAACCTTTAACCTTCCAGCATGAAAAAAAATTTGGCAAGCCCCCACACTTCATTTGAGATCATTTTGGCTTCAAAAATAAACAACATGAAAAACACATGATACAAATATTAATATGACATGATAAAAAATATTATTTGGAAATAGTTCAGTAATATAGTCTATACTTATAAAACTGATAAAATGTAATTAAATACATATCAGTGTTAATAAAAAAAAATACCTGCGCTCATCGTGACAAATTTTATTAATAATAATAGTAAAAAGATGTTTTAAAATTCAGCCTCATTGAATAGATTTAACAATTTGCAGAAAATTGTCGAAATATAAATAAAATTCTCAATTATCAAATTTTTTAAAATTTATTATTAAAGTAAATACTGCTTTGAAAATTTTTTTTTTATTTCATCAATATTACTTAGTGGTCTATCAGATGCTTGCAACTTGGGTTTGATTCCTACTAATATCTTTTTTTATCCCTAAGAACTTTTTGATTTATAAATATCCTTTGGGTTATGGTAAGTTAAAAAAAGTAGCTAGGAAGGTTATCAATTTTGCACATGACATAGAATAAATACACACAGTAGTCAGTAGCCTACACACATTTAGCAAAGATTTTGCTGGGAATAGCTAGTAAATAATGATACAAGTACAACATTAACTCTACTGTTATATTAGGTGCTTTTCATTAAAATTTTCATGAAGAATCCTACTATTTTTTAGCCAGTGTTTACACATAAAATTTGAAGCACTTCTTAAATAATAATTCAAACTAACCCAAGAGACATTTTACTAAAAGTAGGAGATATCATACCATTTCTGATAAACGCAAATGTTTCGATATCATTTCGAATAGCTTTGGTATTATTCTGTTATCATCGTTAACCTTTCCATTTTCTTTTCATTCCTCTTCCTTTTTATAAGAAATTAAAACAGGGCACTGATAATAATAAAAACAAAACAATGAATTTTTACTTTTATAATTTAGGTACACTGCAAGAGAAACTGCAGACCATGTTCTATATGTATGACATTGATGGATCGGGCTTCATGAGTAAGAAGCAGATTGGACAGATGTTCAGGTAATTTATTGCTGAAAACTAAAACTGATATTATTCCAATGTAATTGCTTTGAAAATTGAATCATTTTAAACTTTGAAAAAAAAAAAATTAGACAATGTTAATTCATTGGACGTTTCTTTCTTTTTTTTTCAGGTCACTTTTAGAACTGGCCCAGAGTGACATTGACCATGACAATGTTGATCTTTTGGTAGATTCCATCTCCAGTCAGTCAGGCATGCGCTCTAAAGACAGGTACTCCTTTGAAGACTTCTGCCAGCTCCTGTCGCCCCAAATGGATAAACTGTGGAATGCATCATTTGACTGGAAAGGTGAATTTTTTTTTGTTTCCCATGTTCAAAATTTAAGGACTTTGTTGAACCTTTCAAAAATTTAAAAAAAAAAAATAATGTGTGAAGAATTGCTTTGGTTTTAATTTTTAAAAAACAACAAACTAAATAAATGTTTCACTTTTTCACAACAGCCATTAAATTTATAGTTTGAAATCAATAGTATGGCCTGATTTTTGGTTCAGACAAACCATTTTTAATTAAAAACTGTTTTTTTTTTTGTGGTAAGCCAAAAATGTTTGTTCTTCTTTTTAAAAAAAGATTGTTATAATATGAATAACGGTGAGTTTTTATATGAATGATATTAGACTCTACACTATCTATGATACTAGACTCTACACTCTCGAGCTCATGATTATCTGACCTCTGTACCTTTTTAAAAAAGGTTTTCTCCCTAATAATGAGGACTTAATGTGGGTTTTGGTATTGGTAAGGGTGTCTTTAAAAGTTGACGCACTAGATGACAATTTAAAAAGCTGCTGTCTATCTCTCTCTTGCATTGCCCCACAAAATTATTATTGACAGCATGAGAGCTAGCTGTGTATCAAATTGTCAAAATCAGTATTTAGTTGCATGCAATTGGGGTTAGGGTATTGTAAGCCATTTTTTTTTTTAAAGAAATATTAATTGTATAATTATTGGTGAATATTGTTAATACATTTATTCCTTATTTTTTTTGTTTGTTTTTTTCAGGATTGTCAAATGTTATGCCACACAAAAATAAATCACCCAAGAAAGGAAACAAGTAAGTTGTGGGGGGGATTACAAATGCTCTGCATATTTTGTTTATTTTAAAAAAAAAACAACACCCAATCATCATTTTAATATTTATATTATCTCCCATTGTGCTATCCCCAAACTACTAAAGGTCAAGAATTTATTGTGCCACTCCCCAATCTACTAAAGGTCAATAATTTATTGTGCCACTCCTCAAACTACTAATGGTCAATAATTTATTGTGCCACTCCTCAAACTACTAAAGGTCAAGAATTTATTGTGCCACTCCTCAAACTACTAATGGTCAAGAATTTATTGTGCCACTCCTCAAACTACTAATGGTCAATAATTTATTGTGCCACTCCTCAAACTACTAATGGTCAATAATTTATTGTGCCACTCCTCAAACTACTAATGGTCAATAATTTATCTGAGCTAAAATTTAAATTGCAGTGGTGAGAATAGCATGCGCAAAAGAGGTTCAGTTGCATCACTGTCTGGTTTTGAGAATGGAGGCTCCAAGTTTCACATCAGCTTTGAGGCTGTCCGTGAGAAGTACACACCTCTGAAGGCCAGGGTCAAGCTTGTGAAACATTTCATCGAGAACTACCGTCAGCACATCTTCTTTTTGATCATTTTCTTCGGCATCTGTGTGGGTTTGTTTGCCGAGAGATTTTACTGTAAGTTCACACATTCAGTTTTTTGGAAATCTTACCTAATTTCAGTTTCAATTCATGATTTTATGTTGAAGCTGGGATAGTTCAACAATGTTGTAAACAGCACAGAGCATTTTATTCACACCTGCACAGCATTCATAGACTTTTTTTAAGGTTTTCGTGGCACTAGTCAGAAGTACATTTTGAAGGGCCCTAACTCTGGAAGTTTTAACATTATGAACATTAAATTGATTAAAAAATAATGCTCAATTTTAATTTTCATAAACGCATAGCATTAAATAATAATTTTTGTTAGTTTATCCATTTTTACTAAAACAGTATTTTAGACAATGATTTGTACTAACGGGGGGGGATCTTCTTTCATCTTTGGGGGGCCCAAGGTATCTGCCTATCCCTAAGAATGGCCCTGCCACTCAATATTTGAGCTTAGGTTCCCTTAGCCCTATCGGGCAAATGAAGTGTAGAATTCATCTGTTCCTATAACCTCGGCATATGAAGGGATTGTGTGGTTGGCACAACGCCCAGCCGCCTTTACTTCCCCAACAATAAGTCAGGTACCCATTTAAAGCTGGGTGGACTTGTGGGGCGGCTTTGCGACAAATAAGACCTGGAAAAAATTCCATGGTTCTTACAAGGGATTGAACCAATGACTCTCTGGTTGACAGATGAGTATCTACACCACTCTGCCATCCGTCCCACCTTAGGTCATATAAGAACATTCATATTTTTATTTTCATGTCCTTATGAACATAGCATGAAATCCTTTTCAAATCCGCACCAATAACGGAGAAACAGTACATTCCTGTACATATAATTATATGGTTTCAAATCAATTGTTAGTTTCAAGGCTGACAACCCGTGTAATTTTAATTACATCTCAATTTGTTTTTATAAAAAAAAAAAAATTCCTTTTAAAATGATAGACTACATATAGTCCTACAATGTATCATTTCTGTGAAAAAACATTGAACCGGAAGAACTAAAGGTTATTCATCAGGTTTATTCTAATTCTAAAATGTACAATTATGCTGCACTGTAAAAGAATTTTAAAGCATAAAGCCGTGGGGGGGGGGCATATATTAAAATTATACTAAAAGTTGACTTAAATTTATCATTAATCCTCCAGATTATACAGTGGAGCAAGAACACAAAGGATTCAGAAAACTAATGAGTTATGGCATCAGTTTTACAAGGGGAGGAGCAGCCGCAATGTCGTTTACCTTCAGGTACATAATAATACTGGCAGTGACATCTGGGCATTGTGAATGCTCAGAATTTGAGCACAACACCAACCAAACGTTTATTTGCTGCAAATGATCAAAAAAAAAACATCAGCCCTTTTTTTCATGAGATTGAAATTACAAATACATGTACATTGCCGAATGATTGTTGGATTTAATATAAAATTAACACACATCAATAGCTCTCTTAGTAAAAGTTTACAATGCCAATTAAGAGAGAAAAAAATTGAAGATAAGTATTTGAGTTTGAAAATAAGATAATTTCACTGCAAATACATTGTACATAATAATCATATTCTGGTATATTTATTTTTTTGTATTGATATGCAAATAGAATACTTTTCATTGCCTGTGTAGTTGTGGCAGGGTTGAATAGCTGAATGGCAATTTTGTAATTGTGGCAGGGTTGAATATTTGATGGCATTTTAGCGTGAAATTCTCAATTACATTTTCACTTACCATAAATTTATGATTCTCTCTTAATAATAATTCCTTTCATTCAATACGATCTGATCTGTTACTATAATGTGATAGTAATGATGATGTGTTTTTGTTTTATGTTATTATATATTTTTTTTTAAAGTTTCCTGCTGTTGACGATGTGCCGGAACACAATCACATTCCTGAGGTCCACACGTCTTAACCAGTTTATCCCCTTCGATTCCCACATTTCATTTCACAAACTTGTTGCCTGGACAGCTCTCTTCTTTTCTGGTAACTAAATTAAACAGCAAATATTTGTTGCCTAGAGCTACATATTTTTTTCCCTTTTAATAGAAATGAATGCATGTATTTGTCCTCATTCTCTGCTGTTCATTTTCTTTCTTTTTTATTTTTTTTTTTTGACAGCCATACATGTCCTTGGCTACAGTTTCAACTTCTACCATTTGGTGTCGGAACCAACGAGGTTTCTGTGTGTTTTTACAAGTCTTGTTTTCAGGTAGGAGCTTTTCTTTAATACATGCATAGCTTTTTTTTTTTTTTAAATTATTATTTAGTGAAATTCTAAATCAGTTCATATTTTTTCACACCATGGTGTGTGTATTGTGTTTATGTTTTGGGGGAATTTTTTTTATGTCTGCTAATTATTAAAGAAAATGGCACATAATATAGAATATATTATATGGAGCTAAGAAGTTTTACCTAAATGTTTGTCAACAAAAAAATTGTAGTTTCGAATTTGGATTTTATCTGCCACCATTGGTTTGTATTTAATTTGATTTTCATCTCCATTGTTTAGGACAGAGATGCCTTACACATTCCAGCAGTGGGTGTTTACAACTTTGCCAGGTTAGGAAAAAATGTCCATTGTTCTATAGGTGTTTAAAAAAAAATATTCCCCAAGGCACTAAGTGCTGCATGTATCATGCCTTTCGTTCCTTTCATTTACGTCATAATATGCAATGTAATTTTAATGGAGATTATTTACTCTTCTCATCAAAAGAAGAAAAAAAACCAAATTGTTAGATCTGTTTAAGCCCCATTAGGTCAGATTAAGAGTTCATCAGTTTGTTGTAGTGCTCAGTGCCAATTGTTTGACCATCACAATGGCCAACTGTCTTTCCTTTATCCACCTAATAAAAGGTTACTTTAAATTTAATCTGACTGGCCTGGGATTTAACTTAAGTCAACAATCAAAATTGAACATTTTTTTTTAAATTATTCAAAAAAAATTTTTGGTTTTGAATTTTTTTTTTTTTTACTGTTGATTAAATCGATGCTGACTTGTTTGAAATATAATATTGACCTATCATTTTTTTTTTTTTTTCATTTTTTAGGTTTTACTGGTGTCCTTCTGGTTCTGATCCTGTGTATTCTGTACGTGTTCGCCACCCAGACAGCCAGGAGGCACATCTTCAACATGTTCTGGATCACCCACAAGCTGTTCATCCTGCTCTACGTCCTCACCATCATCCACGGCGCCAGCGTGGTGGTCCAGAAGCCTTTGTTCTTCGCTTACTTTGCTGGCCCAGCAATCCTGTTCACCATTGACAAGCTTGTCTCCCTCAGCAGGAAAAAGACGGAGCTGTGCGTTATAAACGCCAAGAATTTGCCTTCAGGTTGACAAAGTTATTTTTAGATAGCCCTCTCACCCCAATCTCTTTCTCTCATCTTGCAGTAATGTCAAACAAACTTATAAAAAATAAAAGAAAATTTGGAAAACGTCTGGCAGAATTATATTAGACATGTACAAATAATTTTTTAGATATTAGACTAATTAAAAATCCACTAACAAGTCTAATGGTATTGTTTTTTATAACTACAGATGTCACCATGCTGGAGTTTAAAAGGCCGCCTCGGTTTGAGTACAAATCGGGACAGTGGGTGAGAATAGCCTGCCTGGCGCAGGGCAAGGACGAGTACCACCCCTTCACACTCACCTCAGCCCCACACGAGGACACGCTCAAGCTGCACATCAGAGCCCTGGGACCCTGGACTTGGAACTTGAGGCACATCATTGAACTGGAGAGCATGAAGAACGTCAAATCTTATCCCAAAGTATGTAGCAGTTTATCATGATACATATAATAGTCTTAGCGAAAAAATGTTCACATCCTGAAATAAAGTCTGATGCAGCATAGGCAGAAATTCAGAAAGCTTACATGTAGTACATGTATATTTCTTTTGGATGTGGATAAGAGATGTCAAGATATTTAATGAAACTTTGAAAAATATGTGTGAAGCTATTTTCTGTAAAATTTTAATGAAGTCATAAATTACCTTTCTACGTTTTAAACAAAAAAAATAATATTTGATTTCAGAAAGTGGTGTACTCTAACCATCTTCTATGTTGATGCTAATAAATCTGAAAGTAATAAATTCCTTATGTCTATTTCTCAGCTGTACCTGGATGGCCCATATGGCGCTGGACAACAGGACTGGTACCAGTATGATGTTAGTGTGCTGGTTGGGGCTGGTATTGGAGTCACGCCCTATGCCTCCATCCTGAAGGACTTTGTCCATATGGCCTCCATCAATATGAGATATAAAGTCAAATGTCAAAAGGTCAGTATCAATTATTTGTTTATTTTCCACTTGAAATGTATAAGTGTTTATGTTTGTTTTTCATTTGCATGTCGAGTCTCTATCTGCCGAAGTTAAAACTGTTCATGAGCAAAAGACGTTTAAATACACCAATCTATGACATCATTGTGAAAAAAAAAATCTTTGAAAGTATATCTTAAATAACTTAGTTGCAAGTTAACTTACTTCAGTACTTTTGTCGGCTGTTTTGCTCATTAACTTTGTTCCCTTTCATCGGTAGTTATACTTTATCTGGATCACCGGCAGTCAGCGACACTTTGAGTGGTTGATTGACATACTGAAGGAAGTGGAAGAGATTGACACACAGGGCATGGTTTCCATTGACATCTTCATCACGCAGTTCTTCCAGAACTTCGACCTCAGGACATCTTTGCTGGTGAGTACCGGCAAAACATTTCTTCTGACATTTTCCTGAGGACCTTTCTTAGGTGGAAATTTAAAAAAAACTCATTTTTTCTGTAATCAGTTAGTGGCCAAATGATTCGGTTCATTGATTCACAGTCCCCTGTGAAGTTGGACATCATGTATGGCAATTATAGATATCCAGTTTCTCTGACCGTAGACGACGGGCCCACTGAGCATTCACCTTTGGCCCAGACTTCCAGACTTTGAAAGAGCATCGCAAATCCCTCAGCTTTTCACTTGTATTATTTTTTTTCATTGTTTTTTCTTTTTAAAAGGACACAAAGTTTCCTTGTGTGCCTAGGGTATCGGTTGACATTAATATCCCCATCAGTCGACATTAATCCCCATCGGTCGACATTAATCCCCATCGGTCGACATTAATCCCCAACTGGCTATTCAGGCCTCGTGTCACCAGAGCTGTAAAAAAAAAAAGTTCCCTTAGCCCTAACGGGCCATCGGGGCAGATGAAGTGTAGAGTTCATCTGTTTCTATAACCTCTGTATATGAAGGGATTGTGTGGTAAGCACAACGCCTAGCTGCCTTTACTTCCCCAACGTATGTCAAAGTCAGGTACATACAACAATGAATATGAAATTGTTTGCTAAATACTGTAAACAGTTGAATCTTGTATATTTTTATATTGTAATTGTTATATAAAGTTAATTCATGAGCACCAAGGTGAACATTTTAAGATGAACATGCTTAAAAATCAATCATTAAACCAGTACAGTGTATGTTAAAAAAAAACTGTTGTGAATGTAATTTTTTATTCCTAATTATTCAAATTCACTTAAGATACCATTTTATTGTGTAGGGGACAGATTTTAGCGTGCGGGTAAGGCTTAGTTGAGGATCATGGATAATTCAGGTCATGATGAAAGCTCCCGCTGTGCCATTGAACCATCGGCTTTGTTGGGGATGAAAGACAGGGCACCTTTAAAACTGTTCCACTAGTGGTTTATAGGATCTAAGAGATTTCATCTCATCCCATACAAGGGACTTCACACACACACCATTTATTGTAATAATTTGAACTAACTAAAACCTTTTTTTTTTTCTTTTAAAAAAAACTTATACATTTTTATCATTGGCATCTAGTTTTACATTTTTCTTATTTCATTTGTTCCTTTGCAGTATATTTTTGAAGAACACTTCCAAAGAATGAACGGAGGTAAAAGTGTGTTTACAGGTTTGAAAGCCACAACACACTTTGGCCGACCACAGATGAGCAAAATTATGGATGCTGTGCACAGGGCTCATACATTGGTTAGAGTAATTTTTTTTTTTAAAATGTTATACCAGTCTTTGTTAATCCCTCCAATTTCTGATGCATGTTGTGTTTATATTTCTTGATTTGACACACTTGGAAAATAAATCGTATTTCAAATAAAATAATGAACTAATGCGTCAAAATTAATCAAATTTATATAACAAAACTTTTGTGTTTTTGTGATGATAAAGAAATAAATATTGTGAATAAATAAACAGCTATATAATACACTCATTCTTCAACATGATATAAAATTGTATCAAATATAGCCTATGTCGACACTAAAAAAAAGTTTATGGGAATTTAAAATATTTTAAACTGTTGATTGTTTTTATTTTATATATATACATGTATTTATATCACTTTTTAAAAATTTTACAATGTGGTCTGATTTCAGGTGAGAAAAGTTGGAGTCTTCAGCTGCGGACCTCCAGGCTTGACCAAAGGTGTGGAGAGGGCATGTGTGGAGACCAGTAAAGCCACCAAGGCTTTGTTTGAACATCATTTTGAGAACTTCTAGGGAAACTGGAAATTTTTTTTTTTAAAGACTACACTTCAGAAACTTGCCATTATTTATTGTTTATTTGAAAATTGATGTTTTGATTGCTGTCAATTTTTGTTTGTTTGGACGGTTTAAAAGACACAAACTTAAATGACGCTCAGATTTATAGTGAAAGAATTGTTTTTTTTATTTTTTTTTTTATTTTAATCATTAATAATCTCAAAAAAAAAATTGTATTTATTGTAATAATTTTTTAAAATGCTGTTATAATCAAAACTTTTTTTGTTCTACTTTATGTACACTTCTTTATATATTTCATCATGTTGTTTGTAATATGCAGGCATTTTTTTTTCTTTTCTGAACAGTTTCCAAAGGCTGTATAATAATTATTTCTGGTTGTAGTTCCACCTGAAACTGAGAAGTGTTTCAGAATACAATTAGCTTTCAAAATATGCATAGTTATTAGTTTTTACAACCGTGAATATGTAAGCAAAAAACACAGCAAATGTGAAACGTAATATATCAAGCAATGTTTTCGCTTTCATTTTTACAAGACGTTCAGAATGAACTACATCTATTAGCTGTTGAAATTGAAAACTACTTGTTATAAGAAGAGTGTTCATTTTTTTTTATATGAAAAGGTGGATTGGATTATTAATTTAGTTATATGTTTTCTAATGTGTGGAAGTATTTTAGTTTGAATACGGTTGTGATTTATTACATGCTTTCCTTTCTAGATAAAATATAAAGTAATTTTTATTGATAACTGAGCCAATGTAAATATTATTGTGAATTTCGTTCAGCATTTATTATGGATGTATTTTTTTTGCTCTCTACAAAAGCAAAAACATTTTTTGAAACTATTTATTGAACACATATTGAATACATTCTACTGTTTGTCTTGAATATTAGATTTAAGTACATGTTTAGTGAGACCACCAAATAACCTGATAACTGGAAAAAAAATTAATTTCACTTGTAATCTTTGGATTTTGAAAAACATTTGCATTAATTTCTGATTTCTTTGGATTTTTTACAGAGCTTTTCCACAGTATTTAAGCCACCTTTATGTCAACTATGACACACCTTTATGTCAACTATGACACACATTTATGTCAACTATGACACACCTTCATGTCAGCGATGACATTTCTACTAGGCTCAAGTTCTTAGTTGAAGGATGTCATTTGTAAATTTTTTAAAGTCTTATTTAAGGTTTCCTTCCTGTCTTCGATGTACAATGACAACTCAAACTCAAATTTACTTTACTTTTCCCCTAAAATTAAGTGGATTTACTGCGAAAAATTCATTTGAAAAATTGGAGCAATTCTTTTCTTATGGTGAACATACATTGTAAATATTTTCTTTATTTATCAGTTTTATGATTAATAACCATAAACTGGCTTAAAACCCATGAGCCTGAATTAAGACTTCCTACAAAGTCTGCCATAGTTAATATTTTGGGTAGATTGAATTATACCACTAAACTAAACTGGACATTCCATTCTATTCCCACAGGGACGAGGCGTGAGTGTTGCCGGTCTAAATCTTAAAGAAAAATGTATTAATGTTTTTATGCTGTATACAAAGCACCAAGGAAAATAGATTTAAATATTTGTATAAATTATTAGACTAACAACATATATGATTTATATATAACTGATGTATATATATTTAAACTTGTAGTAATTTTATTATGAATGATTATGCTAACTATATTCAATAAACACAGGACCATTTTATAGCTATATACACTCATGCCTTGTCCCTGTATTCACATATACAAGTTGGACTACAATGTACAAGCCAAAAAGAAAGAAAAAAACAATTTTTTTTCTTTGAGAATTTCATTAGCTGTCAATTGATCAGATGGTTGGTAGTTGAATTATTTTTTTTTGCTGTAAATATTTTGTTATTTCTTTGTTGTGTGTTTCTTTCTTTTTTTTTTTTTTGTTTGTTTGTTTCTTTCATCCAGCAACAAATGTTGTATAATTTAAATTTATTCGCTTTGGGGGAAAATGTTTTCTTTTTTTTAATTATTCGATTTCCTTTACATGCGGCATATTTTTGCTGAATTTATACAAACAAAACACATGTAGTTTATTTTGTTATTTTTTTATGCAAAGTGATCCATTTTATTGAAATCAAAAGATATCCCTTTGACAAATTATACTATATATTTTTATGAATGTATATATATTATATATATATAGAACAGCCTTTCCTGATCTCAAAACTAAAGTTCAAAATAAAAATATAATTTTTTTTTACTCATAAATATTTGTTCATTTTTCTAAACGTTTTCTTAACTCGAAACTTCTGTCTTTTTATTTATTAATTCCTTAGTTTAAGTATTTGTTTGGGAAAAAAATTTTAATCAATTTTCGAGGCACTTTTTAGTGATAGATTTGTTCTTGCTCTATGACAACAATCAGAGGAGATGCTTCCCTTCACAATGTAATAATTATTTAACCAAACTATATTTTCTGCCATTGTATAGTAATGGCATTGTTTATTGCAGTGTAAAAAAAAATTCAGGTCTAGTTCTGAATTCTGACTAAAAAAACTGTAAAAAAATCTGTTAACTTTGTTACAACAATACAGCTAAAGAATAAAGTGAAATACTTTAGGATAATGAAAATCGTCTCCCCTTTCTTAAGGCTACAGCATCTTAAAAAAAAAATTCTTCAGTAAATTTAATCTAGTCCTATTACAATATAGGTCATGCCAATTTATTTTAAAAATAATTATTAAATGCACAAAGAGCCCAAGCAGTGATTGAATGCATTAGTGCATACAAATTCATTACAAATGATACTATTAATATTATTTTAAAAAATTTTATCTCCCAAATCTTTGTCATTTACAGGTACCTCAAACGAATAAACATAAATACAATTCTGTTATTTCCTCAGTGAATTTTAGTGTTAAATTGACAATTCTAAGATATTATCTATACGCAGTGGCTCCGGCACCAGCCAAAACGATTATATTAGGGTATAAAGAAACATGGCATATATACATTTCTTTTTTCAGGATTAGGGTTAGGGTGTGGAGCAACATTATCTATGGCTGGTACCCGAAGTAAAAAAAAATACAGGTTCGGTCGGACCGAACCGTAGCCACTGCATTATCTATATGTTAAACTGTATAAGAATGAACAAACTTATCCAACTAATAGAGTTTTTAAAAGACCCCAAAATAATCCATACTTATGACTATATTAGGATAAAAAAAATGTATATGAAAAGAACACAATGACACATCGTTTTTAAGTTATCAAAGTCTATTCACCATTTTATGAGTGTTAGTTTTAAAGGTAAATTTTACAAACATAAGAATATTGTTGAAGACTTTTTTTACAATCATTATATGAACTGAAAACAGTACGGCTGTCTACTTGTGTAAGTTGTATCTGTATTTAGCTTGTCCTCAAAAATGATAATCCAAAGCTTTATAATGTTCACTGAAGTCAAGTTGGAAACACAGAAATCAACCTCAAGCTACCCTCCAGGTGTGAGGCCACCATCTTATGGAATTTGTTCACTTTGACCTAATCAAACAATAGAAGTTCATGGGTTAGTCTATTAAAAGAAGTTCATGGCTTAGTCGATATGAGTTATAAAAATCTAAATGATAAAATATAAATATACAGAAAACAGGAAATATCTTACCTGAAAAGTTGATGATAGCACTTGCAGTTTAGTTCAAGTTGTTTCATTTTTCGGTTCGCTCCATCTCTTCTGTTGTTGTTTATTCACCCTAGTTAAAAAAAAAAAATTATTTTGGTTAACAAGATGCTGCAAGAATATCCTTACTAAAAAAATAAATTTTTTTCTTATTTCAATTATTGTAAGTAAAACATCACATTAAAAAATAACAGCAAACTGAGACAAATTAAAAATTGATTTGACAAGTAGCGACTGGTGTCTTATCAATGCTTAAAAAATCATTTAGCCTGTATTGTCAATTGTTTCTTTTCAAATTTTCAATCATAAAGTCAGCCAGTTAATTCAACATTCTAAGCTTACTTGTTTTAAATATTCAAAGAAATCTTTTATCATTTATTTATCTCATGTTATCTTTAAAAATTGAAATTCTGATTTCACCATATAGATGACTCTTGCAATGTATAATGAAAAAGATACAAACAAGTAAACTTCTCAAAAGCATTTATATCTGAAAAAAAGATGACCAATGATAAGAAATTTATTAAGCTCACCTTTTACATTCTTTCCTTTTGAGACATTACAAAAGCTTCTGTACTGTAAACTTCAGATGTGGCAGTTTTAAAAAAATCTCATGCACAGTCTCAAACAGTGGCCTCGACAGCTTTAGAATTTTCAGCACAAAAGATCACATGATCACTTTCTGCTCAAGAATTATAGAGGGAAAAAAAATATTTGAAATGAAGAAACAAAAAAATATAAAATAATCGGCTATTACATATAAAGTGAATTAATTTCCCAGGGTCAAATCAGAAGCGCAACATTTGATAGAAGATAATGGTCATGGTTCAAAGTTACTGTTAAAAACTTTGAAAAATCATTCACTACCATAAATGTAATCAATAAGCTTTTTTTGGCTCTTTTTAAATGAGTATAATTTTTTTTAAATACATGCTTAGTTGTTAAATGATAAGATTTTCTTTTTTATAAAGTCAAAAAACTACAATATAAAATGAAAGCTTCAGATTTTAAAATAAAACATTGCAATCAAGCTAAATCGAATGCTGCACAAGATTTATGGCCAAACAATAAAAGAAAAAAAAAAGTTGTCAACTTTACATCAGCCCTTATAGTAGCAGGAAAAAAAGATGGGTCCCTATCTGGGATGGCAATTACACAGCACACGTGCCTGACTTGTTGAACCAGACAAAATTCCTGAAGTAAACACCTAAAAGTGAAGGGTACAGGCACAGGTTAGACTGAATGAAATTCATTTTAAAAAAACTATTTTTATAAATGTTATTTTACTTAAATATAGTTACACAAAAAAAAAAATTCCATCCTCAATTCGTAATTAGCTAATATATATATTATGTATATGAAGTCAATTACATAATTTTACTTCTCTCATGTTCCCTAATCATTTTGCTAATTATGTTATAAGCTCTTATTTTATATAAAGTAGAGAGATATGTAGGCTTAAATATAATTAAAAAATAATAATAATAAAAATAAATAAATATTTAAGATATAAGAATAAAGAAAAATACAAAAGTTCTGAATTATAAAAGGGGAAAAAAAGTGCAATTTTGATCCAGAGCCAGGAACAATATTTCATTTTACAGAGTGGCTACAGTTCTGTCCATGACAGAACCCGTATTTTTTATCCCTATCCCTAACCCTAATCCTGAAAAAAAAATATTCCGAAACAAATTTTTTTTTTTAACTTTATATATGCCATGTTCCTTATACCCGAATATAATGGTTATGGCTGGTGCCGGAGCCACTGCGTTCATTTTAACTCCCAACAAACGGCATACAATAAAATGTGACTCTGGTGATCCATAAAGTCAAACCATGAAAAATATTATTTTTTTTAATATTTTTTTATTACGAATGTAATATTTTTATTAAAAAAATGCATGCTAAATACTTTCTAATAAAAAATATTTATTTATTTTTTATTTAACTACAATTTCTCGCAAATAAAATAACACTATCAGTTGACCGGCACTGGACGCCATTTTGATTTGTTTACGTTTTGTCAGTCACTTTGACTACATTAAAATGGACTCAAATTCTCATTATTTAGTGGGAAAAGAACTTAAATCTAGTGACAAAAATGAAACTAACACTCGCTAAATCAAAAAAAAAATATAAAAACATTCAAAACTGACCAAAAAACATTTTTTTTCAACTTTTTCAAGAAAAAACACAAGGTAGCCTCACGACACAGGCGTGCATAAGGCCAAACCCCTCACTTTTTTGACATTTTGTCAAAAAAGTGAGGGGCAGTGCAAAAAACACACTGTGCATTATGTCTTTTTTAATAAAAAAAACTTTTTTTTCTACATTTTTTGCGTTTTTCTTAAAATTAAATTTTTTTATGTGAATAGTTAAAGGAAAATATGCATATTTGAAAAAAAAGTCACCAAACATTTTTTTTTTTGAAGAAATTGATTGATAACTGAATATTTCATTTCAGAAATATATGTAGATTAATAAAATGTCTGAAAAAATGTTTTTGTTTTTAATACTTGTTTTTTGTCTTATTGCTGTTTGTACACTTTAAAAAAAAAAAAATTTTGTTTTGTTAAATTCTTTTTTTTTAAATATTATCAAAATTCATTTTCACAAAAAAAAAGCTGCACAGTTTTAAAGCCTATTCAAAGAAGAAAAAAAAATGATATATCACACATATATGGGCTATAAAGGAAACAGACAATATAGTCCAAAATGTAAGGACACCTGTTTGGTAATAAAAAAAATGCCAAAATCCTGCCGTTGATTAAGAGTTAAGACAAGTTAGAATTCATTATATAAATTAAAAATTATTAAGCATTAAATAGCCAGAGAAATATTATCAACAATTGATGACTCAAATCAATAATATAACAACTCAAAACAAAATATCATAAGAATAAAAAAAAAAAGAAAATGGGTATTAGAACTGAAAAGTTATAGAATTAAAAAAATATTTACTTTCACTAGCAGATCCATGGAGTAGCAAATGAAGTCAATCATAGATATAAAGAACTAGATCGACGTTATAAGAATGCCAAATGTGGATTAATTGCTTCAATTAGTCAAGGAAATGTCTAATTCCTTCAGAGATAGTACTACGAAGTGATTTTCATATTAACAACATTAATACAACACTAAAGAAAACAGCAGAATCTTTCTTGTTTCTCAGCTCAAAATAAGGTTAATTACTGTTCCTAGGCAGTGTTGCCAAATGTAAAATTGTTTTAAATGCCAGATTTTAGAAGAAAAAATGCTAGATTTTTTTTTCAATTGCTGAAAAAAATGCCAAAAAGTATTTTTACTTACTAATTATTTTTTATTAAGGACAACTTCAATAAAATGTCATTATAAGGTCATAGGTCAGGTGGCACACCTTATGAATTATTTTTTATTAACTAGCATTAATCTATATATCCAATTTAGCCTGGTATTTCTTTAGAAAATTCAAGATTTGAGCAGCACTTTTTTTTGCCCGTTTGAGATATATTTCACTGCGAGAATTCTTGAAAGTACTTTGTTTCTCTTTTGATTTTTCCCCGATTTTCATACCACTGTATAACTGCTCCAAATATAAAAAGGCCAAATTGGCAGCATACTCAATATTGAGCAAGTTAAAAGGGAACAGTCCAACTATATCAGATCGGGACACATTCCATTTACAGTACTGAACAATAGTATGACACTGTCCAACACACTGTACTAGTAGGCATACAGGCCCGTAGCGTGCGGGGGGGGGGCGGGGGGGCCGGGCTCCCCTGCGTTTTGTCTGCTCCCCTCTGCTTATTCGTTCTACTTAGTAAAATGTATTACCTGCCCCCCCCCTGCTATTGCCTGGCCCCTGCTGTAGAATTTTCACGCTGCGGGGTTGTAGGTATAAGGCATAAAACTAGCACTCAGGTGTGGATGGGTCATATCCGGACACGTTCCGTTTAGACTGAACAATAGTGTGACACTGACCAACACAGGTATGCTCGTAGTGGGCGTAACCGTAAACGACCGCACTAGGTAACTTAACCCCCTGAGAAAGTTGTGGGTAGCTGGTCACAAGTGAATGTTTTATAAAGAAAAACTCCAACTCAGCCATTAGTTTTAGACGATTAGTACACCGCCTCCTAGATAGTCAGTGAACTCTAACAATAGAGACAGCCGTGATTTATAGCAGACGGTTGGGCGAGGTGGGCCAAGTCTTAGATAAATGGAATGTTTGGATCTCACTGTTATAAATGTATGTTTTGTCAATATTTCTTATTCATGGACCAAAAAAAAAATTGCTAACTTATTTCGTTTTAATGCTAGATTTCCTGCTAAATGCTAGATCAAAATTTTTGATGCTAGATCGCACCAAAAAAAAATGCTAAATCTGGCATTAAAAATGCTAAATTGGCAACACTCCTAGGTATGTGGAAATCCGACATTTTACGACATTGATTTTCTTTCCAACACTACTGACCGTGTTTTGGGAAAAAAAAACCATATGGCATGGTAGTTGTCTTTGTAAACACATTTTGTACTTATTTAGAAAGATAATAGTGTAATGTGGTATTAAAGATAAAGTACAATAATGAATTAGAATCAGCAGTATTTTTTAGTTATATTTTTCAACTTGAAGTTTTTAAATAATTACAATTTACTTGTTGATACTTCATATTTCTGACACACTTTGAGCTATATTTTATGAACATTGAAAATGTAACTTTCAATTTCAGACCAGTACTGATCTTCATTACTCATAACCATTTCTTGTACTTTACCTACACCAATACACTTAAGTAAATAATGTAGACCAGTGTTTTCAAAACTTTTAACATCTGTGTATCCACCTTTTGAATTTGTAATACTGGTACCCTAGGTAACACTAACCAACATAGCAATGAAAAAAAAAACAGTATTAGACAAAAGTTCAGTAGAACTGTAATATTCAGAAACCAAAAATTTGCATGACTTTTGAATCCATTTAACTTCACAAAATAAAATTAGTTTTTAAAAGGTAAAGCTAGATATAATTTAAATGTACTGGTATTTAATTTAAAGAAATTTCATTTTAGGGTGAGGCACTATCTTGCCATCAATAATTAAGGCTGCATTTTTCAATAATACCATATCTGATAGAATGTTTTTTACTATTGTATGAATGAATGTATTTAGAAAGAAAATTATATAGTTCATGTAACTATCAGTAAAAATGATTAATATTATGCATATTAATAACTATTGTCATTATTAATACTATTTTAAAAGATATGTACCCATTTTTTATATTATTTCAGAAAAACTGACCATTGAAAGCAAATTTGTTTAGTGTAAATTTCCAGTCACATGTTGCAAGAAATACATTGTTTTGTCAATTGGCTATTTTTTAAATTAAGCTGCTTTGTATGATCATGTCTATTGAAATGTTGAAATATAATAAAGTCGCTAGTTTATTTCATTAAATCATATGCATAAAGTAGAATGATATGTCACAAATTTTTTTAATTATTAGAATATTGTATATAATGATCATTTTTTTCTAACACATAATTTAAATTTAAAATATTTACTATTTAAAAAGAAAAAACCATTTAGAAAGATTCAATATTTTTTTTTATATGAAACCGATGATATGAATAACTGTTCTTCTATCATTACAAGACTAAGATTAATATGAGAAGTACTTACTTTTTTCCATTATAATTGTTTTTCTTTTTTATAATGTAAATGTTGTTAATTAAATAATTCATGCCATTAGATTTTTATCCATTGTACAGGAAAAAATATGACAACTTACACCTATCTACTCTTTGATACTACTGTAAAAAATATTTTATCACCATTAAAATATCTAAATTGTATTTTGACATATCTTTTTTTTTTGTTTTGTTTATTTAAATGTTGTATTGTTATCATTACATTGAATTAGTTACAATAGTTTAAATTGTTTTATTTGCTCTTTATAGAAGACAAATAGATGGCGATAAGACATATTTTAGTATATTAATAAAAAATGGACATGTGCTTTCTTTTGCAAATATTTCTAGAAAAATACATACATCATCTACACAGTAATCACACTGACTGTGTGTTATACATGTTATGCCTATTTAATCAGTACTGCATACTGTCTAAACAGCATTATGGACCCACAGGCCAACTGGAGGATGATATGAAGACCCATATTATGGACTAAAGTGGGTCCCTTTCAGTCAGAAGTATAAGCAAATGTAATTGACTAGTCTGGGTGGAGGGGTACCATCATAACATTATATTTTATGGGAGTGATGATCATAGGCGGTCGCTAAAGTTGCCAAGCCATAAATTATGGCATAATTAATAACGGGACCCTCTTACATTCATGGGGTCCTGACAAGTCACTGCGTATACTATAGACAGCCTTTCTATAATTAAATAAAATGACATAATTTACTTTAACTTTTAAAAAATTTAGCGTCATTTTATCCGTGCTTAGCTTAAAAAAAATGCTGAAAGTTTGTGATTAAGTCACTAAGGAAGCCTGTTTTCAATCAATGCAACAATATATATTATGAAAACGTCTCGTCAACATATAAATTTGGTTAGTGTCCAGCTAGGTCTCATTGTTGCTTAGTTCAGAGAAATTTTATGAAAAATAAAATCGCCGTAAAATATTTTTTTTGTTTTATCAATGTGAGTTATGTATGTCAGTGTACTTTATATGAGCACCAAATTAAATGGCGGTGGCCCATGAAGTATGTCCATCAACGACTTCCGTTTAAGAACTTAAATGATAAGCGTGGTCGATCTAGTTCTCAATATCTATGAAGTCAATCTATCCAGTTACAAAATCCTCTTACAGCCTGTAAAATATCAGTCTCTTACAGCCTGTAAAATATCAGTCTCTTACAGCCTGTAAAATATCAGTCTCTTACAGCCTGTAAAATATCAGTTTGTTTTTTTACAAAAAAAAAAAATACTAAGCAATAATTTCATTTCTAAATATCATCACACTCCCAATTCATGTACATATATGTAAGGACAGCGAAAATAGATAGATAGACATAGGTAGATAGACAGTCATATTGTTAGATAGATAGACAGATAGATTGAGTGATAGATTGATAGACAGATAATTAAGTAGACAAACGAATTGCACGGACAGTGAAAATAGGTCAGGACTGATGATTAATAGCAGCAGCGTGTAGAGTTAGGTGTTACGTAATTAGGTGGGAAGATGAAGGCGGGGCGAAAGGGACAGCGTTGGTCAGTTGTAGGGACGCGGAGATATACAGGTCACGACAGAAAGAGAGGGGGGCAGTGTAGTTTTTGTTAAGTTTGAAGAAAGGAGTGAATTAGGAAGAAACGAAGGGATGAGTAGGAACAGTAATATTGTATTGACGGAACGACAATTGATGTAGTAATTTATTGTGTAGAATTGATTTAATATTTGATGTTCACTCTTGGATATAAGTGCTTTAGATCATTCAATAAATTGATTTTAATTAATAGAACGGAGTTTGTGAATTTGCATTACTTGTGTGTAAAGAAAGAAAAAAGAAAGCAAGTAATTAAATATAAAGAAGATAAAAAGAACAACCATCGCCATACTTGAAACAACAATTGCCATCCCTGACAATATATTTATAAAAAAAGACTGTGTCAGTGTAATCAAAATAATTGCAAAGGAAGATGGGCCAAATAGATTTAAATATCTTACACAATTTTTATAACTGGTTTGAAGAATGTCTCTAGCAAGAGCTGGGAAGTCGATTTCTATACATCTGCTGAAAGTTTAAATTAAAGTCTAGAGAGAGAACATACTTGCTAATAGGTATAACAAAAATAATTTACTGGATGTGTTTAATCGTTTAATGTATATTACTACTATAGTAGGCCTATATTGCTATATCAGTAAAGTATGCCATTGAGGCACAATACGTAGAGTTTATCAGTGCTGCTATAGTCATCGGATAGAACTTGATATTACAAATAGAAAACAGAAAAAAAAATATAACACAAAAATTAAGATAATTTACATATGATTTCAATAGCCGCAGTCAATATCCTATTTGTGATTGTATCGCTAGTACAATGCCTACCCACTTTTACTTGTCACTGGAATTAATTTTGGTCAGGCTAACACCGGAAACAAGTACTTCCTATATCAAACTTTCAGCTTAAAGTATTGTTTGCAAACATGTGGGTTGAAGACAAGGGTAACTGCGACAGGACAAATATTTCAAAATAATTCCACGGTTATCTCTCTTTGACCACATTAGCGCATGCACGTTCTATGCGTTGTTTGCAAACATTTGGGTTGGAGACTAGGATAACTGCGACTGGAAAAATATTTCAAAACTGTTCAACGGTTACCTCTCTTTGACCATATTTTTGTAAAGTGATTTTTCTTGGGTTAATTATTTTTTTTTATTTTAAAATCAACATTAAAAAAAAAAATCTACAAGCCGTAAAGAAATTTTAACTGGAAAAGACAGACAGACATGTGTACAGACGTTAACACTTATACATTAAAAGATGATAATTTTATAATATATCTGGCCAAAGTAACAGCTACAATCATAAACTAAATCGTAAACTAAACAAATCATGCTGTTATGTTTTACCGACGATTGAATTTTTGTGCTATAAATCTCACATATGAAACCAAGCCTGCGTCATTTGAAACTAAACAAAAAAAGAAAAGCGGAACCTTTCAGAAGTCGGGGCCCAGAGCGCCCCCTGTGTGCCCGCCGTAAAATCCGCCTCTGACGTCACACATGTCATCCACCAAAAAACACAATCCATGAGATCCACCCTAATAAGACCAATGTTTTGTTTACATTTTTAGCCAAATAATTCTCTTTGACCAGTAGGCATGACTCTTGTTTACTGTGCGGTCAAGTTGTTTCCCCTTATTGAAACCGCCAGCTTGGGTCTTTCCTCTAACTGAAGCTGGCTCGCGGCCTTCTAGATAGGTATAAGCTTTGTTAACATATTTTAAAAATATAGCTGGCAGTATCTTCACGGACACTTCTTCATTGTACACAAGTTATACACCAGGGGACGCAACTCTTGTTTACTGTGTGGGCTAGGCTAGGGGTTTTCCCTAACTGAAAACTTCTGGACTAAGTCTTGTTTACATTTTATTAAGTAGAGTAAGCTTGAAGTCTCTTATTGAGTATTTTCTCCCCATTTTTAGTACACGCTTCAACAGTCACAACTTTTTTTAAAAGTGATTCTCTATAATTAAACCGTTTTACTATGTTTTGTTTACATACTTATAATGTTTTGTAAGTTGGTAGTATGTTGTTTTTGTACATTAACAACAAACTAGGACAGTAGGCATTACCAGAAGCAGGTTAATGTCTGTTGACGCCCGGGAGCAGAAACTTTTGTTTTTGGGCTCTTCTAAGAGACACATGGAAATAATGGTGCAAATGTAAAGTTGGTGCTTTGAGGGTAGAGGAGGATTTCGAAGACGGGGCATATGGTAGGCGCCCGATGCACCATTTGTTCGATCCGCCTCTGGACATAAGACAGGATTTTTGACTCAGTAAGCCTGATTGAAACTGTTGGCCATTACTGTGATTGAAACTGTTGGCCATTACTGTGATTGAAACTGTTGGCCATTACTGTGATTGAAACTGTTGGCCATTACTGTGATTGAAACTGTTGGCCATTGCTGTCTTTAGATATGTACTACAAACAGTGTACTGGTATTAGTTTTGTTGTTGTTGTTGTGTGATCATTGTTTCCTCCATTGTTGGTTAGGGCCGCACTAAGTCCTTCTGTCGCCAGGGCTCAAAATTGTCTCCATAACAAAATTGTGCTGACGCCGCCCCTCAGGTGCTACCATGGGCGAATTGCACCCTCTGCACCACATAGATTCTCTGCACTTTAATACTTTGCGATTCTGGTTTCCTGTCCACAGGGAGTATTGCACCCCCTTAGCACCCTCATGTATTCTTTGCACCATAATACTCCGCGATTCTAAGTTTGCACCATAATACTCCGCGATTCTGGTTCTCTGTCCTCAGGGTGTTTTGCACCCCATGATTCCATCAAGCGGCGAGTGTATACTTTCAACAATCCAAAAAAATAAATTGTAAACACAAAGTAAAAAAAAAAAGGGGGGGGGGAAGGAGTGATTATATTTATATCTTTTATGCTTTTATTCTCTTTATTTCATCAAATTTTTGTTTGCGAATGGATCGCGAATGCAAATAGTATTTCATGAAATTATAACTAAAGTTTTAGCTGGTCGCGAAGCGTAAAAGTTTAAGAACCACTGCAATACAAAGAGAACGAGAAACTTTGTGGATAGCGAGAAAATTCGTGAAAAGATTTTTAAAAAAGCGGGGAGGTGGGGAGGGTGGGGGGTTCAGAAAGACAGACCAACCAAAATTTTATTGATTTGCCAGATAGAATTAGCCATCGGGATGTCACGGCTAAATTAGATTTGGTTTTGTTTCCAAGAATCGAACTGCTCAATCGTTTCTGATTTTTTTTTCTAATCAGCAGTTCCATATGTGTGATATGTGTTTGTGTGTGTATGTTGTATTATGGGATGCTACACGCTAGATCGACGAGATGCTCACCCCCCTCCCCCCCCCATGTGTAACATTATTAAAGAAAAACTTTTAAGATCCGCACTTGGGGCAATTTTGTGACATTTTAGTGAACACAAGAATTTATATAATGGACAGCTCTCTCTCCCCGCCCAGGCCCGTAGCGTGCGGGAGCGGGGGGCTGGGGAGGCCGCCACCCCCCCTTGCGTTTTGTCTAGACCCCTCTGCTTTTTTGCCCTCCTACTATTGGCCTGGCCCCTGCTGTAAAATTTTCACGCTACGGGGGCTGTCCCTACCTTTTTCAACAGAAGAGTCACCTTTGATTGAATTGTATGTATGTGTGTGTATGTCTGCAGGCTTATTTGGTTCTCTGTCCTCTTTGTTTTGTTTATGTGTTACTATATTTCGTTATTTGTTTGGTTTATAGGTCCCTATCGTTTGATGTTTGTTTTTTTTTGGTGCTCAATTTTTTTGTTCTTTGTTTTGTTTGTGCTCCTATCTTTTGTTTCGTTCTTGTCTTCCTATCTTTTGCCCTTTGTTTCGTTCATGTGTTCCGATTATATTTTTGCTTTGTTTATGTATTTCTATTTTTCGTTGTTGTTGTTATTTTTGTGTATTGTTATATTTTGTTTTTCAGTTTCTTCGACACAGTAAATTAAAAAAAAATGTAACATTTAAAAAAAAATAATAATAAAGGAAATAAAATCAATGAAAATCAATGTTGCTGAGAGAAAAGATTTTAAATTGTTTTGACTCTATACGTCATTAAACAACGGACGTGATTTAATGTACACGCTGACAAACATGTGAATTTAACACCGAGGGCTCTCGGGGTGGGGTGTGTGGAATAAGGGAGGGGGGCGGGCGCCCAACTGTGTTCATCTTTAAGTCTTTCTGGGGTGTACATCTCTAGAAGCCACTGCTCTTGTTTTATGTGCTGTAAACATGTTTTTTTTTGGTTTTATTTGTTTACTACGGTTACGATAATCTCCATGAGGTTTTGGCTTAGTTCAACTTAATTTATGTTGTATGTTACGTGACAGATGAACATTTGGGGGCCCTATGCTGTAGTACATTTGGGGGCCCTATGCTGATGTACATTTGGGGGCCCTATGCTGATGTACATTTGGGGGCCCTATGCTTAGTACATTTGGGGGCCCTATGCTGTTGTACATTTGGGGGCCCCATGATGATATACATTTGGGGAACAACGGTAAAACATGTTAGGGGGTCCTTGACTTATGTACATTTGGGGGCTCTAGGCGAAATCCCTGTCAAGGCTACAGCAAACGAATATTTAGCTCGGTAATAGTCTGTGGCAAGTGCGCTCCCTCTAGCCGCCCCCCAACCCCCCCCCCCCCCAAAAAAAAACAATAACAAGCAAACAACAACAAAAACTATCAAGTCATTTTATCACGTGACTTTCTACAATAGCTTGTTTTAATTGGGCACTATATTTTGTTTTATGCTATACATAAAAGATTTAACTTTTAACTTTTTTTTATTGGGTTACAGCCCCAGTTAAATTAGCGACAGCCCACCCCCTCCCCCTTTCGTAATCCTTAGCAGTGGGGTTGTGGGGGGGGCGCCTAGTTTATATAGGTGGTGGTGTGAGGGTGGGGGGGGGAGAGTGGGGTGCCAATAGGCAAGGCTTAACCTTTCATGCTAATAAGTCTTATAGCCTTAGACACTGTAAACAATACAAACATTGTCCCTCGTTTATCAGTTTTTAAGTTTTCTCCATGATTTTTTTTCCCGCTAACTTCATCCAAGAAAACAGCAGGAGATCTGAATAACTCTTTGCATATCCTGGATACATTTATTTTATGTGTCTAAGAAATGGAAAAAAAAATGACTTGATACATTTCACAGGTAACACACTTTGTCATTTTGTTAGCAGAATTAGGCCTTTTAAGGTTCGAATCCTTAGGGCAGCAGAAACAGCCTTGAACGCGTAGGAAAATCTTTCAGCAAACAGACCAAATTGAGCAAACTTTCAACAAACAGACCAGATGAAGCAATCTTTCAACAAACAGACATGTAAAAAAACAACTAATTCTGTCAAACACTTCTGAGTAGAGTAGACAAGGGGAGATAATGTAGTGAATAAATGACAGGTAAATAATGTATGCATAAATTGAATACCATTTTGTTATTCCGATGCAGTGATTTCATATCTGTTACGTTTTATGGACTAGTGGGGCGTACTGGTGCACAGTTCCGCTCCTTAATAAACAGAGACGTTACGTCGGACAAACTTCATGGTGAAACAAAAAGAAGGGAAAACGGTCCTGAAGTGATGTTCGAAGTCATAGGCAAGCCCACTTCATCGATCTTGACAGAGAGATGTGAATGTGAGATATTTCGTTTATAATTACTTTATGCATCAATTGAACACCATCAAATTGTTACACTAAATAAAGTTAGATAAGTTTGTAGGATTGATATATTTACAACACAACCATTCTTCATTGGAGAAATAATTAAAGTACACATTTGACAGCAATTCTAATGTGCATTATTGTTTGAGACCTGACAAATCGTCATCTAATTTACCAGCTACCTCTTGTATGGAAAGAAAGTGTAGATACTCATTGACATGAAGGATTAAATAAGCAAAAAATTTGTATTGAATACCATGCTGTCATTTCACTGAGGTTTTCAAATCAAACAAACATTTTCTCTCGCTGGATGGCGGAGTGAGTGTGCAGGGATGGCAGGAAAAAAAAAGGGTGTGTGTGAACTGCAGATCGGCTGAAAAACAGCAAGGCAAAGAGTTTCTTTTCCTGCCACATGGATAGAGCATAGCGTACCTCAAGCGCCGTTGAGCACTCCAGAGTAAAATTAATATTCTTGTTGAAGTACCGAAAACGAATTTATTTCCGGATATAAAGATTACTCAGTGTAATAAAAATGTGGTCTTTAATTTATGCATAAAGTATTTATCTCCAAATTAATATTTTCACATCCTTCCACTAACTTAGTGATTCTCAAACGAATGGACGCGAGCTGATTTGAGGCAGGTACACAAACATATAATATATATAAAAGCGATTGGGCGCTGCGTTAAATCGAAAGTAAAGAATTAATACAACAGTATTCCAGTTTAAAATACAATCATGAAAACAAAAAATCGGATCTGCCCGAAACCAACAAATAACCTAGCCTGCCGATCAAGCCTAAGGGGAAATAACTCTATGCAAATGTTTTGCAGGGTACAGCTAGTTTTAATAATTACTTGTGTGAGAATATTTGCCGTAGATTACAATTTGTTGTATCTGAGGGTTTGATTTTCAATCATGATTGTAACTGATAACAAATATCGACTTAAACTACAATTACCAAACTTAGCTTTGAAGGTACAGAGGCGAGTCATACAAACAAAAAAAAAAAACTACCACCGCTCTCAAATGTTAAGGTGCAATTACTGACCTGAAACCATCAAGACTGAGTGGTTTGACCCATTTTTATTGTGTATTGATTTTTATAAAAAAATTTTTTAGGAAAATAAAAAAAAAATTCAAAAATATAAATATTCATACAAATAAAAGTATAATCAGCTTTACGAGTTCATATTGATTCCATTTGACAAACGTTATAAAGTTTCTTTTAGACTGTACTGTGAAATATAATAATAATAAAAAAAATTTCTATGATGTCTTAAAATTCCTGAATTATTACTAGACGTGTTACTAGAAACTTATCTCACCCAAAGGAAATGAATCTGTCAGATAAAACTACTTAATTTGTGCACAAAAGCAAATCGTTATTTAACAATTCAAACAAAAATAAGAATCAGTATATATATTATTAAAAACGTGTCCAGGTAGATAAAAGCTGATAGAGCATATATAGGGGGGCAAGAGTATTTAAAGGGGGTGAGGTTGGTAAACTGCCTCATATTTTATCTAAAATAAAATCAGTATATCTTTTAGGCAGTGGCGCAACCAGGTGGTGGGGGGGGGGCCAGGGGGCATGAACCCCCCGCCCCGCCCCCCCCAGGCCAAATCATCAATACATATTTTTATATAATTTACGTTATAAAGTTACAAAAAAGACTGTCAAACTGTCTTTTTTTCACTTGTGTGTATTTTTTTTAGAACTGGTGCAATTTTCATTTTTGGCATGTTTGTTAAATGAAGATTTCTTTAGTCTCGTCTTTTTTTTTGGATTGCTTCCCATTTTACCAAAAGAAATTTTAGATTTATAATTCATTTTTGAGTCTCTAATAAGCTTTGTTAGCAAGCTCGGCCAGTGGTCCTTTGTTTTATTCTGCAATACTCCTAGCACCAATTGCATGATTGTTTACCAATAATTAAAACGGATCATGTGGTTTATAATTAAAACTGCAACTAAACTGTCAGCTGTTGCTGGCCTTAGGCCTCCTCTTGAAATCCTGGGTCCCGGTACAGCCAGGCCCACCGACAGAAATTTGGGGCACATGGGCAGGGCTATCATGCCTGGGCATTTGCCCCCCCCTCCTCTCAGCGGCACTGGGTACAGCAATTAAGTGCATCGACGTATAACAACAAACACAATAATTAAACGCTTCTATAAAAGCACTTCTAATCAGTGCATTCCGGTTTTTTTTTTTGTTAACAAATTTTATCATTTTATTCCGAAATAAACAAAGTCTAATAAAAGTTCAAATTTTTCTGCTAAAACATTTTAAATATTTATTTTAATGTCTGAATAGACTAGGCCGCCCGTTTCTATTTGGGCCCCCTAGTCAGAGACTTTCAGATATTCGGGGCTATGGGCACAGCGTTGGAATAAAAGAATCATGAAAGTTCATGCAAAGCCCTGCTTTATACATGCAAACCTTACATTACATCCTTCTGGTTATCTCCCTTTAATTTTAAGAGCCCAATATGTTCTTCTTAGCTCAGGGCCCCTTATGACACAGGGACGCTTTATCATTTAGGCGCAGTAGGCACTGTGCCTAGGGCCTACGGACTTTTCAAGGGCCTACGAAAGCCAGAATGGCAAATAAGTCCCGGTGCATTCTTGAAAAATATTAAAAAAATGAAATCGGGGAGGGCCTACGACTTTGAAAGTGCCTAGGGCCTACGATGACCATAAAACGGCCCTGTTAAGACATTAGTCCGCCACTGTCTAGGCAAAATGTCCGTTGATAGAAATAGTTTTCGTATGTATCAATGTATACGGGAACGTTAGCATGGTTCACCTATCTATATCAGTACAGCAATAATGCTAGGGGCACCAACGAATGAGGTTTGCACGGGGCTCAGAATGCAGTTACCAATAGCCAATTGTATGTCTGAAGAGAAGTGTGTAGTTTTATTTAGGCCCACCGACAGAAATTTCGGGCACCTAGGCAGGGCTGTCACGCCCCCCCCCACCCCCGGCTGATGATATTTTCAAAAGTTGATTGGCCAGCTCAGTCCGGGCCCCTAAAACTCGCCCGTCCCCTGGGCATTTGCCCCCTGCACCCCCCCTCTCGGCGGCACTGGTTTTATTGCATAGGCCTTAGTAGTGTAGTAAAAATGTTGGTCTCTCATTACTGCGCACCACCTTTGCAAAGTTTTGTTAAACAAAAAGCGAAACATCTTTCAGCAGTAGCATCGATTGTGCTGCGAATTTCGCATTCATGGAAGGGTGAAATGAATCATTGACGTAATCCCTGCCATGGATTATTGTTTTCCCTACTGGAAGAGAAGAGAAGACAATCCTCTGAAAACTGTAATTGAAAACGAGGGCTGCCCCGCCCCCCGTTAGAATCCAAAATCATTCCTCGGTATTAACGAAACAAGAAAACGATGTGATGAATTCTTTCTACCGGTGTCGATGTGATTAATTCTTTCCACCGGTGTCAACTGAATACATAAGCAGCAGTTAAAAATGTCTCTGGCATTTTTTTAAAATCATTTTTATTTCGTATTGTTTTTGGTATTTACAACTTGTCTTTGTATATTATTCATGTAGTGCAAGCTGTAGGTGTTCATTTCGTCCGTGAAATACTTAATGATTCATCTATTAGTCATGTGTGATTTGGCTGCATCTATCTATCTATCTATCTATCTATCTATCTATCTATCTATCTATCTATCTATCTATCTATCTATCTATCTATCTATCTATCTATCTATCTATCTATCTATCTATCTATCTATCTATCTATCTATCTATCTATCTATCTATCTATCTATCTATCTATCTATCTATCTATCTATCTATCTATCTATCTATCTATCTATCTATCTATCTATCTATCTATCTATCTATCTATCTATCTATCTATCTATCTATCTATCTATCTATCTATCTATCTATCTATCTATCTATCTATCTATCTATCTGTCTATCTATCTATCTATCTATCTATCTATCTATCTATCTATCTATCTATCTATCTATCTATCTATCTATCTATCTATCTATCTATCTATCTATCTATCTATCTATCTATCTCTCCCCCCCCACTCTCTCTCTCTCCTCATATGTTTGCCTGACTGTCTGTCTCTGTCCGTCTGTCTAGCTGTCCGTCCGTCAGTCGGTCAGTCAGTCTGTTGGCCTGTCTCTTTGTCTCTTAGTCAGTTTGTCTGTCTGTCTGTAAGTCTACTCGTCTGTCTATTTATGTATCTATTCAAAGTTATCTGAATATTTGGCTAGAAAAAAAAACCCACCTAGATACTCGACATCCAAAAACTTAAAAATACACATGTCGTCTGCTAATCAATGTAATTATATAGAGCAGTGCATACATAGATTCCTACCAGTGTTGTCTAGTAACTGTTGTGTTCTTGAAGAAATTATATGCATCTTTTGAAATCCATTTAGGTATTGATTTTAATTAAATTTGATGCTAAAATTTCAACAACATGCAATAATTTTGGCTAAGCCCCTTCCAATATTTCTCTCCCTAACCCCCCCTCCCCCCAAACCACTCACCTTACACCCAAGAATAGGTATGTTGGTGTAAATTATCTTAATATTACAAAAGTAGCTTACTTTGACTTACATTAGTGGTAAATGCATTATTAAACAAAATTTTACACAATGTAGTATTATAAACAAAACAAAACAAAACAACAAAAAAAAAACATAAATAGACCAAAAAAATATTTCGCAAAAACAAAAGCTTTGCTAATAATATTGTGTACTATTATAATAGTGTATTCACGTGTTTTCCTTTTTTCTATTGTAAACTACCAAAAGAAGAGCTATATTTACGTAAGTGACGTCATTTCCACCCTGACAGATCCTCGTTTCATTAATAAACTGAACAATGTCTCGAAGTAAAACGGAGTCCATTTTTTACCCTCTCTAAATGAAAAGTCTTGATAATAGGATTTTGATATTAGGGGAGAAAAAATGTCCACTGAAAGTCATTTACCTTTTCATTATCATTTACTTCTAATCAGCGTCTACACAGTAACTAATTAGTTTCAGAATTTTTGTTAAAACACACACACCTTTTATCGCTTAGATTTACAGATTGGTTATAACTGAGGTATCTAACATTAATATTGGACTTGAAGCTAATTTTATATTGTTTTTTTTTGTCAGTTTTTCAAACTTTACAATCAGGGATGGTCTTTAGTTTATTGTGACCTTCTGGCTCTTTTATTATAGGCCCACAGGGCCGGATTTAGACTTGATAAGGCCCTAAGCTATTTGATATATGGGGCCCCTTTATAAGTTTAGATATTATATGTCAGTGCCAAATATTTAAGTATATATGACAATCGCTCATTCTTATAATATTTTTTTTTGGGGAGGGTCCCCAAAAAAGTGGGGGCCCTAAGGTATAGCTTGTTTAGCTTATACGCCCATAAGTATTGAATACTTACTAACTTTCTCTTTTTTTGGTTATCCTAGCCCAGTGGTCGGCAAAGTGCGGCTCCGGAGCCGCATGTGGCTCTTTGGCTCCTTAAGTGCGGCTCTGGCGTTTAGTTTTATTTAGTATACAACTTATTTTGTGTACTACTTATTTATAAAAGTTTACTAAACAAGCAGATTTGGCTCCTAATTTTTTTTTAATTGTTGTAATGTTCATATTTGGCTCTTTGGCTGATAAGTTTGCCGACCACTGTCCTAGCCAAAACATTTCTCCTTTAAATGAGTAGACACCGTGTCATTTTAAAACATTTTTGATATGATTCCTATTTTCGATAGTATCAGGGAGAGAAAGTGCACAGTTCCAGGGACGTTAGTATAAGGGGACGGGGGTGGGGGGAGGTGGCGGTCCGCTGCCTACGTCAGTTACTCTCCCCACCATTCGGGTGGTTTGCATTTTTTTTTAATCACTTAAATTTGTATTTATTTATTTATTTTGGATTTAGAATGAAAGGGGGATATTGTTCAAGGCCTCCCCGGTGAGCCATAACTCTTTGTTAAGCCTCAGCCCCAGCCCCTTTTTTTCACGATTAAGAACCGAACTGATACGTGTTTTGATTGGCCAGCATTTAAATATATTTAAATTTGGGTAGAGCAGAAAGTGCTTGTTTTAAATAATACTGAACTATCCAGATATTTTAGTTATCCGGCGTGCACTTCCAAAAAAGGAGATTTCCGGCCCCTTAAAAATACATAATGAAAACATAAGTAATCAGGCAATTCCCTTTGGTGTTCAGTGGGGGCCCTTCTGATGTTTGGGCGCCCTATACCCATTCTGTTAAATCTGCCTGTGTCAAAATTAAATGTAATAATGACATTACAAGAAAAGATCATTTAATAATTAGACTTAGTCATTTTTTTTTTGCTTTGGAAAGTTTGATTTTTTTTTATAAATTAAAACTATGATTTTCTTTAGAGACTACGATACAAGTGCTTTAAGTCTATACAGTTTAAGAACCTTTGCCTTTCTTTGAGATGGGTCTATTAAATACAACACACACACACACACACACACACACATACACACACACACACACACACACACACACCCTTCCTACGATCTCTTCATTTGCGTGATAACGAAAATTTTCTCCAACAATATTCAACTTCTAAATTATCCGATATTGCAGTTTCTGAAGAAATAAATTACAAAAAAAGATGTACTATATAAAACTATTATCTCTTTTTTTTTTGTGGAATCTTATTGAAAAGGAAACATAAATACATTAAAAAAATATTTTATTAAAAATACAAACTTTTTAATTTAAACTTTAATGGAACAAAATGTCGCCCCCCCCCTCCCACTTGCGCTCATAGTATTATTACAACTCTCTATTCCTCGACTGCAGTAAGGGTAGATTTCTTTCCGACGTCACAGCGCGCGTTGCTATAAATAGCAGCCTTTAGAGCCATTCATTCATTTTCGATCCACAGTTTCGCAGCTGGCACTTTTTGAGTGATACGGTAAGCTTCGAGGTGGAGCTTTGACGTCATCTGTATTTTAACGCACATTTTTTTTGAAAGGTAAATATATCATTGTGATTTATAAACAGTGCCGTACTTCTGTCTTGGAGGGCCCTAGGCAAGGGATTTCAGAGGTGTCCTCTTGTAGCACCTGATTTAATAGACAGCTAGGTTGTCTAGTTTACCTATTTATATGAACGGTTCTGTTGCAATTTATAAAATGTCTACTAGTATTTTGTACTAGAATATTGTGTACATTTTTATTCTTAAGAAGTAACAATGAAACTATTGTTTTTAAAGTATTACAAAAGAAGGGTCGCATTGGGTTTCATGAGCCTCCTTTTGGTTTTGTATTTGTTGTTAACTGAGCATCTATGTTCATTATTAAATCAACAAATAAACATTATTAATTGTATGACTAAGAAACAAAAAATTGTCAAGGGGACATAACACCCATCTTTTTAAATCAACAAATAAACATTATTAATTTTATGACTAAGAAACAAAAAATTTGTCAAGGGGACATAACGCTCATCTTTTTAAAAAAAATTCAAATATAATTCTTTGATCTAAACTTAGTAACAGGTACCGCTATTTCATTTAGGCCCATAATTAGTAGCGTAGAAAGAGCACTGCGGGTTCTACGGACCGCTTGGGGCGCCGAAATAGCTCTGTTCAATGTTTGTGCACTTTTCATACTAGGAGGAGTGCGCCAAAATTGTAACTTGCACATGGCGCCGAAATTGTAACTCGCATATGGCGCCTTTATAGCTAGATATAGCTCTATTCATGGCCGGCCTTGTGCCGATTTGACCGATTGCTCCTAATGGGGCCCCGCACCTGGGAGGAGCCCCGCAATTTACATTTAGCATTAACAGTAATAGTTGTTATTGTAAACAAAAATTAGAAGAGGGGCCTCGCAAGCATCCGTTAAATTGGGCCCCGCAATTCGTTAGGCCGGCCCTGGCTCTACTGGTCGGGCATCAATTTCCTCTAGGTTTCTTCTATCCTAAGAAATACTTGCTGTCATTAGGCTGGTATTAATCTTAGTGTATTTATGTTGTAATTATCATTAACTTAATTCATTGATTATTGACTTCAGTGTTATGATTATTCATTGAGTGCAGCAATTTTAGTTAGACTGATATTGGCGATGTGCACCCATTTTAGTTAGACTGATATTGGCGATGTGCACCAATTTTAGTTAGACTGATATTGGCGATGTGCACCAATTTTAGTTAGACTGATATTGGCGATGTGCACCAATTTTAGTTAGACTGATATTGGCGATGTGCACCCATTTTAGTTAGACTGATATTGGCGATGTGCAACCTTTCTTGGATGTGTCGAAGTTCAAGGGCATATCTTTTTATATTGTAAAGTCCAAAATACTAGTTGGGCCAGGGGTCGGCAAACTTTTTGCTTCGCGGGCCACATTGGGTTCATAAATTTTACCTGCGGGTTGTGGTTTGTCCATGCCTTTGTTAGGCTTTATGTCAATAACTAAACTAATCATTAACAAGGGGGGGGGGTATCATTATTTCAATCATACACCTGTACTTTCGTTATTTACTGTTATACTTATATCTGAGCAGACGTGCATTTAAAAAAAGGCGAAGTCCCCCAGTTTGTAGAGTTTTACGACAAACGCTACAAAAACAAGTTTAATATAAATGGCAAAAGACGTTCTTATGGATTGCCAGAGAGCTCCTCCCCTTTTTGAGTACTACTTCCTGTCACTTCGGATGCTACAGGGGCCATAACTGTTGTCTGCTGCTTTTTTTTTTTATTGATTACAGTACAGTGGTCCCCAACCTTTTTTTTTTTCGCCACGGACCGGTCAGCGTTTGATAATTTCACCGCGGCCCACGGGAAGTGGGCGGTTGATTATTTCTCGCCCATGGACAGGCGCACAATCACTAGATAAATAAATAAAAGGCAATAATTTAATATTTCTTGGGCGGCTCAGTAACATTTGTTCCACGGACCGGTGACGGTCTGCGGCCCGGGGGTTGGGGACTACTGGATTAGTACCTCCAAATATTCACTCTATGTTTTGAGACCTCCAGATCCCTAAGAATGTATTTGCATTCGTGGGATCTGTTGTTATATGCCCGGAACTCTGGTTTTCTTTTGGTCCCGCTCACAACAGCGGATAGTATACTTTGATTGATAACAAAAGCACGATGTAATAATATAATGAGAAAACAAAAAGGTGAAGTTAATGAAATACTAAGTTACTCTGTCTTGCAATAGAGCAATAATAACATTATACCACAGTGACTATAATTGTGGGATTGCTGAGATAAAACATATAAAAAATGATAAAGGCGAAAAAACTCACGAAGAGTCCATTTCTTTGTCCCGGTTACAAATTTTTTATACCATGTATATATTTCAGTAGGTAATATATATATATATAGCCTATATAATACTTATAAAAAATATTTCAATAAAACCTAGTGACTATTAATTTGACTTTAACGTTTAACTACAGTTATGTAACATTTTAAACTATAATTATAATACTAAATGTGTGACGCCTTGAGTTGTAATTACAAATAACGAGTCTCTAATTTTAGTTGGACTTGTAATCGTGTCCGAAGTTATTACTCCATGACAGTTGCTACAGCAACTATGTAAGCAGGGCAATATCGTAATAGCACTTTATTACTTCGGGGGGCTCCATTTAGGACCAAGAGAGTGTCCACTGAGGCGCTCCATATAGAACCAAGAGACTGTGCACTGAGGCGCTCCATATAGGACCAAGAGACTGTGCACTTAAGGGCTCTACAGCGGACCATGAGAAAAACCATTCATATTAATTAAACTATACTCATTTCAAACGAATGCACTAGTGACCTTTGACATTTCCCAAATTCAGCGTTCCTTGTGGATTATCAAGCAATTTTTTATATCTTCCTATCGGAATCTCCCGATAATCTTGTAATGATGTGCCGCGTAATCTACTTTGACAGCGTTAAGTAGATGGGGGGGGGGGTGAAATTAAAGCCAAATGTTTGGAGAGTTTTAAATGAAACTGAGAGGGGGCAGCGGCGTCAAGGACAACGTGAACGGACTCACCACAAGATGCTCGAGTCAGAAGGGGGCAACTATGCTGAAAATGTTACTTTCGAATGGCCGCAAAGTGAGTGCGGGCTGTCCACCGCCCAGTTATGCCAAAGTAGATAGGGGGATGTTATTGATTTACATTTAAAATCACATAATTTCATATTCGGTCTGTCATCAAAATAATATTATTTGAGTCCATCTTCTGGCATATAATCATAATCATAATCATATTCAGAGGAATCGCTCAAAAACTTTGGGGGCCTTTCTCATTTCTGTCTACTGCCGGGGGGGGGGGTCCTCTTAGTCGCCTAATCCCCTTTCGCTGCACTCCTACCGAACGCCCCTTGTTATATATTCTGGTCACACATTTTTTATTTAATTTAAACATTTTGTCTACAACCTTTCAAGTTCAAAGAATGCACAAGGAATGCTGAAAAGTAAATAAATGTTAGAACTGTATGAAAAATGATGAAATATTACACATGTAATTTAGTGTAAAAAGTAGTTAATGCTGTGTAAAATGTAGGTGTGTGCACATTTGATTGGTTTATTTGTTTATATATTAAACAGTACAAGCAGTTAAAAAAAAACTTTCAAAAACATGTTTATGGAGAAACGATAAGTTTCCAAATATCAACAACTGTTTATTTACAAAAAAATAATCATTAATTAGTAAGTAAATATGGGTAATTTATGCAAATGAGTTTTTTTAATATATTAAACTTTCTGCTGTGCTCAAGTTATAAAGTCCTGACGAAAACAGAGACATATTTGTTTACTTGGAATTGAGGCATGTGCATTTAACGTTGACCTCACTACCTGGTCATACCTAGACATAACTCTCACTATCTGGTCATACCTAGACATAACTCTCACTATCTGGTCATACCTAGACATAACTCTCACTATCTGGTCATACCTAGACATAACTCTCACTATCTGGTCATACCTAGACATAATTCTCACTACCTGGTCATACCTAGACAGACATAATTCTCACTACCTGGTAATACCTAGACATAATTTGCACTACCTGGTCATACCTAGACATAATTCTCACTACCTGGCCGTACCTAGACATAACTCTCACTACCTGGTCGTACCTAGACATAATTCTCATCGCCTGGTCATACCTAGACATAATTCTCACTACCTGGTCGTACCTAGACATACTTCTCATCGCCTGGTCATACCTAGACATAATTCTCACTACCTGGTCATACCTAGACATAATTCTCAATACCTGGTCGTACCTAGACATAATTCTCACTACCTGGTCATACCTAGACATAATTCTCACTACCTGGTCATACCTAGACATAATTCTCACTACCTGGTCATACCTAGACATAATTCTCACTACCTGGTCATACCTAGACATAATTCTCACTACCTGGTCGTACCTAGACATAATTATCATCACCTGGTCATCAGAACCGGATTTAGACTTGAGAAGGCCCTAAGCTATTTGAGATGTGGAGCCATGTATGTTAATGCCAAATACTTATGTATATATGAACATTGCTCCCTTTGACAACTTTTGGGCCCCCCCCAAGAAAGTTGGGGCCCTTAGATATAGCTTGTGTAGCTTATACGTAAATCCTGCACTGCTGGTCATACCTAGTGTCAGGGTATTAAGTGGTACCATTGTTCTCTGCCATCATTGTCTGGTATTACTCTCTCAACATTATTGATGAGGCATTGCAGAGTTTAAATATTATTGTTATTATCTTGGAGGCGTGTTTGTGGTAGCTGTGGCTCTTCTTTCATTCCACTAATCAAATACCAAATAATGTGCGAAGACAGTGTTCTTTGCTGATTGAAGTTTATTACGATACAATAATATAGAAAATACGATAAAATAAGTCCACTGTACACATTGTAAAAATAATCTGTTGGATCACCACATTTCTAGTAAGAACTCAATTATGTTCTAATAATACATCTGTATTATATCCAAGTACAAATACACAAAAACTTATCTAGAAAATATATCTCCATCATGGAGGTGAACTGTTACTCTCATGATCACTCACAATAATATTTGCAATATCCTAACAAGGAAAAAAACATTGACACGTCTGTCGTGTACGAGAGTGATCCTTCAACTGACCAAAAACTCTCTTCCGGAAATATAAAAATTCGGATCTCAGTTAAATAAAAAGTGATCCTAATGTTTACGAAACAATTATACCTTTTTTACACCTAGACATAATCCTCACTACCTGGTTATATCCAATGCCGTAGTTAGCTATTGTATTGTCTTGAAAAGTGCACAAATATTTAACAGCGCTATTTTGGCGCCCATCCCTAGTTCGACGCCCTATACAAGATGCTACTGGGGCCATAACTGTTGTCTGCTGTTTACATAAAAGTCGGGGCCGGTTTAAGATCGAAATTGGGCTTGATCAGCAGCGAAAAGTAGATATATTTAATTAAATATTTCATGTCATTGGTACATCGGGGATACGGGCCTGACTACGAAACACGAAGACAGCAGCGGATCATGGTCGGCTGGGGGGGTCGGGTCGCAGGTTTAAAAAAAAATAGGGCCTTCTTAGAAAAAACGTAGAGAAAATAAAAATTAAAGTGTAAAAGTTTAGATGTTATGAGATCGTTTAGAAGTCGGGGGCCGTTGCGCGCGCCCCCATGCACCTGCCGTCAGATCCGCCTTTGCGTGATGCTGTACCAATGTCTTGGACGCTGTCCAGTATCATCAAAAATCCCCCCCTCAAACCATTACGGAATCTATGTACAGTCTTGTGAATAAAGAAATAAAATCAAATGACCTGAATTAGTTTATATGCCCACCAGTGGCTAGATGGGTGGATGGGGAGGGAGGGGGGCTTACGAGGGTGGGGGAGTGCATGGGACCCTGGTTGAGTATCATATGCGGGGCCTAGAGTTTTAGTTGTTTTTTTTAACATCCATGTGATTACTGAAACTCCTTACGAGGTGTGCCGCTCAGTGCAGGGCCTGTCGTCCTAGTTGCCAATCACCAAATGCCGCCACAGTAGTGGCTAAGAAACTGTTATCTTTAAAAATAGGCTACTCGTTGGGGTGGGGCGGGGGGTGGTGTGGCACCTTTATATAACTCGAGACTAAAAAAAATAGATCTCCATGGGTTTAAAGTTTAAGAACCGTTGAAAACACAGGTAAGTCAAGTTACAAATTAGCTACGTATTAGTTACAAACTTAGCTACGTATTAGTTACAAACTTAGCTACGTATTAGTTGCAAACTTAGCTACGTATTAGTTATAAACTTAGCTACGTATTAGTTATAAACTTAGCTACGTATTAGTATAAACTTAGCTACGTATTAGTTACAAACTTAGCTACGTATTAGTTATAAACTTAGCTACGTATTAGTTACAAACTTAGCTACGTATTAGTTGTAAACTTAGCTACGTATTAGTTATAAACTTAGCTACGTATTAGTTATAAACTTAGCTACGTATTAGTTATAAACTTAGCTACGTATTAGTATAAACTTAGCTACGTATTAGTTGCAAACTTAGCTACGTATTAGTTATAAACTTAGCTACGTATTAGTTACAAACTTAGCTACGTATTAGTTATAAACTTAGCTACGTATTAGTTATAATCTTAGCTACGTATTAGTTATAAACTTAGCTACGTATTAGTATAAACTTAGCTACGTATTAGTTACAAACTTAGCTACGTATTAGTTACAAACTTAGCTACGTATTAGTTACAAACCTAGCTACGTATTAGTTACAAACTTAGCTACGTATTAGTTATAAACCTAGCTACATCATCCTACAAGGAATATATAGGCTAAATAAACTTAACTTCTGCTTTGTTATTAAAGTTCATAATTAAGGACGTCGGGTAAGAATAGAATTTTAATAAACATTTATCTTTTGTATCTTTTGTATCTTTTGTTATTGCTTATGACATACAGTGTATCTCTTTCTATACATTGATTTTAATGAGACCTTTTCAAATTTTCAGTTCCAATTTAAGGCCATTAATGAAATATTGATTCTTAAGTTTATTGAAAAAAGTTTGAATTCATCTTTAAATTGGTAAAAAAAAAATAGATAAATAATAACCTGAATAGAAATGACGAAGGCAAGATGGCGTGCTGAATTATTATTAATGGATTCTTAAAAAAGGGAAAAAAAAGTGTAATTATAGTGTTTTTTTTATAGTTAATATTATGGTAATGATGTTATTTAAACCATAAAACTGATATAAAACCTGACGATGATTGAGAAATCTGCAGACTTGGGGATAATTTGAGGGGAAATAAAATGGGCTTGTTCATGATATCAGACCTTTGAAAAAAACATCAGTTGCTCTAGCTACTTGACTAAAAACGTGACACACGATCTGTCTCTTTACATACTGACTTGACCAACAACATTCGAATCTCCTGTATTACACACCCACTTAAACTACCTAGAGACATATGCTGCCTATCTATCTATCTATCTATCTATCTATCTATCTATCTATCTATCTATCTATCTATCTATCTATCTATCTATCTATCTATCTATCTATCTATCTATCTATCTATCTATCTATCTATCTATCTATCTATCTATCTATCTATCTATCTATCTATCTATCTATCTATCTATCTATCTATCTCTCCCCCCCCACTCTCTCTCTCTCCTCATATGTTTGCCTGACTGTCTGTCTCTGTCCGTCTGTCTAGCTGTCCGTCCGTCAGTCGGTCAGTCAGTCTGTTGGCCTGTCTCTTTGTCTCTTAGTCAGTTTGTCTGTCTGTCTGTAAGTCTACTCGTCTGTCTATTTATGTATCTATTCAAAGTTATCTGAATATTTGGCTAGAAAAAAAAACCCACCTAGATACTCGACATCCAAAAACTTAAAAATACACATGTCGTCTGCTAATCAATGTAATTATATAGAGCAGTGCATACATAGATTCCTACCAGTGTTGTCTAGTAACTGTTGTGTTCTTGAAGAAATTATATGCATCTTTTGAAATCCATTTAGGTATTGATTTTAATTAAATTTGATGCTAAAATTTCAACAACATGCAATAATTTTGGCTAAGCCCCTTCCAACCTACCTACCTACCTACCTACCTACCTACCTACGTTTACGTTGGGACTAGGTGAGATGCTTCATTGAAGTTGCTTATTTTTTTTTCCGTATTCATCCCATCAAGTGGAGGCGTGGCAGCGCAAGCTCATAACAAACTTTATTTTTTTTTGTTTGTTCCGTGAATTATTTACTCACTCAGGGCTGGTTTAAGGGACACTTTTTCATTTTGTTTTCATCAGGTCTTCCTCGACACATCACAGCAACAACAACACATCATTCAGTTTAAAAACAAGCAAGCAAAAAACTGAAGTGCTTTGTAACTGAGGAGAAGTTTTAAAGGCTGTCTTATTGTTCCTGGATTTCCCCCCCCCCCCCCCGGTGCAATTAAGTAAATTGATGTTTGGCATTCAATCGAAAAAAAACGTGACTTTTTAAAATATTTTTTTATTTTGGTAAGGGCTGAACCCGATACTAACCATCAGGCCCGTAGCGTGCGGGGTGGCCGGGGGGGTGGGCCGGGCCAGCCCCTTGCGTTTTGTCTGCCTCCCCCCTGCTCATTTGTTCTTCTTAGTAAAATGTATTACCTGGCCCCTACCCCCCCCCCCCCGCTATTAGCCTGGCCCCTGCTGTAGAATGCCTGGCTCTGCTGTAGAATGCCTGGCCCCTGCTGTAGAATTTTCACGCTACGGGGCTGCTAACCATATTAGGTGAACTGGTCAATTTTAATTAGGTTACAATTTAAAAAAAAACAGATGAAAAGTATGTTATATCGAGCTAGACATACAGGTATTAAGCTCTGATTGATTATTAATTTCACCAGGGAAAAAAAAAACAATTCAAGCGACATGGTATTGACTTGAAAACGAGACCCGACCTGGTCTGCTGTGGTATTGGATGCCATCAACTTACACTGTAACCCTACCAGAGTGTTGTGGTATTGGGTGATATCAACTTACACACACACACATTAAAGTTGGCGTACGGCTAAGCGCGCGACAACCGATGAACTCATTACATTCGTTTAGTTCATTCAGATTCACAGTGGTGTACGAGTAAGAAAGCGGGTAAGCCCTGGAGGGTGGGGGGGGGGTAGGAGGGGCGGGCGAACAATTACCAATGTGCATAAGGTGTTATTATTTTATTAACGAAATACGATTTACGAAACTTTGTGCACCGGCGCAATCTGAACACCTGTCAAGGCGCCCTAGGGGTGCCACTGCTTTAAGTGCACCATTATTTTCTTTAAAAAGAACATAAGGGCGCCCGACACGAAATCCCGGGTACGGACTAGTCGAGTTTAACACAGAAGATAGACAATAGAAATAGAAATACACCTTCAAAATAAACAAGAAAGATTTTTTTTAGCTTATTTCGTGATTAAATATGTTCCTGTTTTGTGTGTGAAAGTCCCTGTAAGGATGAAATATCTTAAATCCTATAAACCACTCATGGGACAGATTTTATGGTGCCCTTTCTTTCATCCCAACCAAAGCTGATAATGCAATAATGGCCATGAAGGTGCCACGTGAGATATAGCGGGAACTTGCACGATGACCTGAAATATCCATTTCTTCTCACCGGAGATCGAACCGGCGACTATGAGGTCGACAGTTGAGCGCTTTACCACGCGACCATCCGTCCCCTGTTCCTGTTTTGTATATCCTGTCGTATTTCTATCTGAATAAGAATAAAAAGTAACCAGTAAATATATGCTAACAAGACATAATATATGCGTATGTCATAAATATTTACTATGAATAACATCGACAGTTACATTCACTCAGCAACTTTCTGAAATATTTCTCTTTCACAGTTTGCCTTTCTTTTAAAGAAAAAAACCAACTTTTTGGCATAAATTATCTTTTCTGATCTCACTCAAATGTTTCTATGAAATCGATAGTGCTAGAACCAAGGTTAACATTCCAGTGTTTTCAAAATTAAAACCAGGAAATAATAAATAGAAAAAAAAAACTTGAATAAATGTTCAACACATTTTTTTTTAATGTAACCCCCCTTTCATTATTTATCCATTACCCTTAGTTTAAAACCTTTCCATTCAAATGTATCATGTATATGCCTTGTTTTAACGTTCTTCGCTGTTGACGCGCTACATAATGTGGAACAAGTCCCAATCTAATGAAGCCATCCAACAAATAAGCAAACACGTATCCCTCTAAAAAGTTTTTTTTTTCACGTCAATAGGAAGCAGGGCTTCTTAAACTATGGGTTGCGACCCCATTTGGGGACGCGTAGCAAAATTCTGGGGGCGCGAGAGATAAAAATACAATTTAATAGAAAATGTTTTTTAACTTATAAAATATTAGATTATTTTTCTTTTATATTTGTATGGGGTCGTCAAGAAACTCACAATCATAAATGGGGTCTTGAATTACAAAAGTTTAAGAAGCCCTGATAGGAAGGATTGAAAAAAGTAGGAACGAAAAAAAAATGTCTTTCTTTTTTTTTCCTGTTTATTTTTTCTGTCTTTTAAAATTCACGTGACGTTTCCTGAAATATTTTTTTTTTGTTTTTTTCCTCTGGAGCGTCTGCATGCATCAAAAAGTTTTACAGGTCATCAATATTTGTTTTTTTTTTTTGCTTCTTTTTTAAAGAAGACGTTCTGGGGGTAGAGCGATAGAAATGCCGGAACCTGGTCACAAAAACTTCGCTGTGAGCTGATTATTTCACGACTGTTGATTTCTTTATTTTTGAAACAATCTAATAAAATAAAAGCGATTAGGGTTCTGCGTTAAATCGAAAGTAAAGAATAAATACAGCAGTATTCCAGTTTAAAATACTCAAACGTAAACAATAGTAATAAAACGTTAAAAACAATGAAAAAACATCGCATCTGCCCGAAATCGAAACTAACCTAGCCTACTGATAAGACCTAAGGGGATATAACTCTATGCAAAGGTTTTTTGCAGGGTACAGCTAGTCTAATAAAAAAAATAGCGGTTTGGGTTCTGCGTTAAATCGAAAGTAAAGAGTTAATACAACAGTATTCCAGTTTAAAATACAATCATGAAAAAAAATCGGATCTGCCCGAAACCAAAAATAACCTAGCCTACCGATCAAGACTAAGGGGATATAACTGTATGCAAAGGTTTTTGCAGGGTACAGCTAGTATTAAAAAATAATGTTGTACTTTTACTATGAATAAGGGGCGGGTGTGCGTACGGTTTAGAACGCCTGAAGGTCGACCAGAGGGGTCGAGGGTTCGAACCTTAGTAAGAATCCTAGTGATTTTTTTCAGGTCCTTTTGAAGTCCTCAAGTCCTCACAGCTGTAAATAGGAGCGTAAAGGCGGAGGCTGGGTGTTGTGCTAACCACACAATCCGTTTATATGCAGCGGCTAATGAAGCAGATGCATTCTACACTTCATTTGATTAGTTTATGAATACAATATGGTTGTCGCATGAATATTTTAAGATGGAAAAAGTAGCCTTTAAAGTTTCGTTCAGGGAGTCGCAAAAAAAAAGGGAATGCACACACAGATATGTTTACAGTACTGGCTCGGTGTGGATGGGTGGGGGGGACTCTAGTGTGTAAAGTCCCTGTAAGGATGAGATGAAATCTCTTAGATCCTATAAACCACTAATGGGACGGTTTTTATGGTGCCCTTCTTTCATCCCCACCATAGCCGATAGTGCAATGACCATGGAGGCACCACGGGAGATATATCGCGAACTTGAGCCAAGACCTGAAATTTCCTTGGTCCACACCGGGGATCGAAACAGGTACCTTCAGGTTGACAGTCGAGCGCTCTACTTCACGACCATCCGCCCCCTTGGGGGACTCTAAAGACCATTCGATAGGTATAAGTATTGTTTTAACAGAAGAGAAACCACATTGGGTACAATGATTATAGTGAAATTAATTGGAGACATGTTTAATATTTTATTTGTGTTTTTTATTTAACATTATTTTCATTTTCAACATTTCCATTTTTTATTTTCGCTTTTTACAAATTTCAGGTTCCGTAACTGTGCATAGAAATTGAAGACAGAATGTCAACGATTAATTTAGTTGCCTCAAGTTTTGACCTTCATACTACTGATGACGTGGCACAGTGTCTGACAGCCAACGAAATGGAATTCTTAGAAGCATCAGAAGTTGAGCCTTCCGAGGAAACAGACTTTCTCTTCTCAGATTTAGACATGTAGGGGCTTAGCGGACAAGAGGGCTTCGCATGACAAGCTAGGATTCGCAGATAAGAGAGGGCTTCCGGCAGACAAGCCGAGGGTTCGCAGATAAACGAGGCTTCGCCGACAAGCGAGGTTTCGCAGATAAACGAGGCTTCGCCGACAAGCGAGGTTTCGGAGATCTCCGCGAGATCAACCCGATTCTTCTGAAGTACATTCGGCAGAGCCAGCACCAGGCTTTGGCTACTGGTCAAAATTCTTTTAAGCGTCTTTTGGCCCAACAAGGGATTTTGGACAAATAATTTGTTTAAAAAAAAAAAAAACCTGAAGTGGAAAATAAAGAAAATAATGTTGTTTTTTTCTTTTGTTTATAATAAACTCGTTGAATAAATAAATAATTGTGTGTACAATTTTACTGTTTTAAGTCAATGACGATATATTTTTTTTTAATTTAGTGTTGATGAGAGCTGTCCTTCGTGTCTTTGAAAAACGGGGGGTACCAATTAATACCATGTATAGTTCTCCACACACTCCGTCTCCTCTTTAAATGGAAACTATCCACAGCCAGAGCCATCAAGGGCTTTCTTGTGGGGTCCCACTCATAAGGCTCCCGAAAATGAAAGGGCCCACAGCGCTAATTAAATAGATATACTTCTATCTTTCTTTTAAAGTATTTTGTACAGACATGGCAGCAGAAATCTCTGAGTGCCCCGTTGCTGACGATATTGGTTTCTATTTATATATATTTTCTGCATTTCAAGCGGGTCCATTGTCGGGTAGGGTAGAAAGAGGGGGATCAGCTGTGAAGGGCGCCCTAGGTCAGTTCGACAACTCATCATCTGCCGGTCGACCAGTGGTAAGCCCGACCTGTGTGGCAAAAGGATTGGTGCGAGTCTCACGAATGACGCCAGTAACCTGTGTGTGTGTGTGTGTGTGTTTGAAGTCACTTGTAAGGATGAGATGAAACCTCTTAGATCCTGTAAATCACTTATTGGACGGTTTTTATGGTGACCTTCTTTCATCTCCACCAAAGCCGGAGATCGAACCAGGATCCCTCACGTCGGCACTCGAGCGCTTTACCACACGACCCTCCCCCTCCTCCCCCCCTCGCTAGGGGCTAGTCACTTGTAGCCCTTGTGGTGCCTATTTTCGGTAAATTAAAAATCAGGTTATGTTATCATTGCAGTAAACAATTGACAGCGATAGTACAGTAGTGATTTTATTTAAAACAAAGATGAGCTGCCTGTAAAAGTGCTACTCAAAAAAACTTTGATAGAATGCGTAGCCGGTTACAGATAATATTGAAATAAACATTTATAAACAAACAACTTTTTTTTCCCTTAGATAATGTACAATTAGATCACTTGTCAAACAGTCTAATACAATTTTCGTTTATATATTGAACTTCTTTATTCCTGATAATAGTTAATGGTTAATGTGTTTCATATTTCCAAAATCAGCTGCAGTGGCGTAGTGAGAGGGGGGGCAGGGGTGCATCATGCCCCGGGTGCTACTCACCAATGGGGCGACTAATAGTATATTTTACATATAATATTATATAGTTTTCGAATAGGGGGGGGCGGGGGGAGACGCTAAATAGGTAATGTGCTCCGGGCGCGAGTTAAGCTCGCTACGCCACTGATCAGCTGATCAGTGACTCCAACTATGGTTGGTGTCAACTAGTGACACAATAGCAGCCAAGAATGAATTTATTCAAGATGGCTGATCAGTGATACTAACACCACAAGCAAGGCTCAGCATTGTGTCTCGTTTACATTGTGTGGTAAGGTCAGTTTAGTTGATTGGCGCCATCCTGGGGGGGGGGGGGAGGAGGATGTCGTCATTCTAGGTCAAAGTTCAATTATCACCCAGTGCTCTAATTAAATTTAAAAATACTGATTGTATCTTAGTTAGTGTACACTACCCCCCCCCACCCTCCACCCTCCACCCCCATGATTGAGAATTGTCAATAATTCGTTTGTCAGAGAAGAAGGTAGAGAGAAACACAAGCCAAAAGTTAGAGTTCAATTAGGAATTCAACTGTTTGTGTGCGTGTTTGTATGTGTCTGTGTGTGTGTTTTGTGTGTGTGTGCGAGCGCGCTATGTACATTCAATATTTTTTACTAAAGTCTTAGGATTATTATTATTATTATGATCATTATACTCATTGTAGGCAATTGTCTATCCGGCTCAATATGGCGGTGAAAAGGATTGTGGGGGGGGGGCTTTATAAATAACCCTCAACTATGTTAAGGGCCCCATAAAAATAAACAAACACTATAAATACGCCTCGATTCTCAGCTGAAGGTAAAGGTATACCCCAAGGGAAAGGTAATGCAGGGGGGGTTAAGGAGCGACATATAATGTTCATTTAAAAGTTCATTTAAGAGTTTGTAGAAGGTCGCCAGTTTGCTTGCTTCGTGACTCATCTCCAAAACTACATCCCCCCCCCCCCGAGTATCGCAATTAGAAACGTGAGCACAATACGCTTTTAGAAAAAATAATGTACATTTATTCGCGTACATAAGGTGTACTAGCCTGTAGAAATACTTTTCTGCAGCCCCTTTGGGGTACAGTCACGTATAACGGTTGAGAATCGCTGAAGTAAAGGGGTCAGCGGGGCCAGCGGTGCAGATGAAGTGTGTGTGTGTGTGACAGGCCCGTAGCGTGCGGGAGGGGCCCCCTGCGTTTCATCTGCCCCCCCCGCTTATTTTTTCTACTTAATAAAATGTATTACCTGCCCCCCACCCTGCTATTACCTGGCCCCTGCTTTAAAATTTTCACACTACGGGGCTGATGTATGAAGTCACTGTAAGAATGAGATAAAATTTCTTAGATCCTATAAACCACTAATGGGACGGGTTTTTTATGGCGCCCTTCTTTCTTCCCCACCATAGCCGATAGTACAATGGCCATGGAGGCACCACGGGGGATATAGCGAGGACTTTAGCCATTGACCTGAAAGTTTTCCTTGGTCCTCACCGGGGATCGAACCAGGTACCCTCAGGTCGAGAGTTTAGCGCTTTACCGCATGACCATCCGTCCCCCATGAAGTGTAGACGAAGTGTAGAGTTGATCAGTTTCTGTCGACACCGCCTACATAGGAAGTACGTGGTTCGCACAACGCCAAGAATGAAGTAAAATTTAAATGGTGATTAGTTTCTGTCGACACCGCCTACATAGGAAATGCGTGATTCGCACAACGCCAAGAATGAAATAAAATTTAAATGGTGATCAGTTTCTGTCAACACCGCCTACATAGGAAATACGTGGTCCGCACAAAGCCAGGAGTAAAAAAAACAACACTATAGCTCATTCAGGGGATTGAACCCGATACCTTTAAGTCAACAGTCCAGCGCTCTACACCACTCGTCCACTCGTCCCTCCACACTATAGTATAACATAGTATAGTCATGATCGCGATTTTGTTAGTTCAGTTTTTGGTTTTTTACTTTGTATTTATCTAAAAATTCTGTTGTACTAAGAGGAAAGTACAACTGGAGGGCAACAGAAAGACAAACCAGTTTTTTTGTTTTTTTTTTAAAAAAAAAAGCAAATCTAAGTTGAAGTCCTGAAAGTCTGTCTGATGTGAGTGATGCCACGTAGACTGTTGGTGAATAAGAGCTCACTCTTTAACTCTCTAAGTGAATCTAAGATTAGACTGAACTGGGCTTCATCTTCTAGTACAGTCACCATCACCTATTTCTGATCATGTGTGTCGGGTGTAGCCTACTAGTCTACAGTCAATATTTTTTAAACTGGAAAATGCAAGAAAATAACCTGTTACACCAGGAACATCAACTATGCTAATTATGAATCCTTGAACTGTTATAATGTAAGTATTTGCAAAGGAACATTCTTTTTTACTTGTAATATTTAATTTATAACTTTAAAGGGATGCTACTCACAATTCTATATAAAAAATCCATTTTTAAAATTAATTCCAATTATCTCCCTTCTAATGTTTTCGTAATACATCAAGTCATTTAAGTTTTCTATTTCACCAAATTTCGTCGTATATTAAATCTACCAGCTAAGGAGATAATCTAATAAATGCACACGTAGGCAGACTTACTCTTATGCAATAAATACCAGATTCTCGACTTTTGATTTAGACGACAATTGATCAGAGCTCGATTTACCTCCGAGGATGCCGGGAATATCCCCGGCACTAAGAACTGTCATCCCCAGCTCTGCTCTAGCTAATATATCCCAGCTGGAGATGAAACCTTAGACATTTATCCCCGGCTCTGCAGACATATTTTTTTCATCCCCGGCACTTGGTTTTTTTCTTAAATCGAGCACTGCTTTTGATACTCATTTAAAAGACATTATTTTCTACTGAATAATATTTAGCTGATCATATTTCTATGTGAATGTTGAAACTGACGCTATAGATGTAAATATCCGCCCGACACAAACACAAGTCAAATTATTTAACAGGGGAAAATATTACCTAAAACAATTGTATTGCTTAGGCAATATTTGTTGTTTTTTTTTAACTCAGGGCATTGCCGGGTTGCTTTATATAAACCGTTACTACGACTATATGCAAAGTTTATGCCAGTAGATAAAAAAAAAATTCTTGTATTGGATATGGAATTTAACTAATAAATGTTTTTCAATTGGAAAATCCTTTTCACTTCCCTTGAAATAGATTATTAGGGGGAGGGCCCTAAGATATGCAGGTATAGTTAGGGGCCATGGCATAGGTGTATATGGGGGGGGTCTTCGGCGAGCAGGGAAGGGAGTAGGGGGGGCTATGCAACGATTTATAATAGGTGCCTGGGGCTTCAATCTACCTAAGATGGGCACTGTGACAAGACAAACTGGACTTATGCCTACATATGGGGGTGGGGGGGTATGCAATAGTTGGGACTTGTTCTCCTGAGAGCCTACTTAAATTAAATAATATGATTAAACAGTTGAGGAGCTTGGGGGAGAGGGATTAGAAGGGGGGGGGGAGGTCTCTGTTGTCAAAAAATTACATGGGGGCCCAAGACCTGCAAGCGGTGACTTTGCAGTTATTTTTGCCTATAACCCCATTGTGCCGTTGTCCAGGTCTTCAATGCACCTTTCTCCAGTGCCTCAAAATCTTCGTTTTCCTAAGGCCCTTTAAGGTTAATTCTCCTAGTGCCCCAACATAGCTTTGCCTGGGACCCTAAATAATATTGCCTAGGGACCCCAAATATACCAAATTGCAGAACGCCCCTGTTTAGAAGTAGGATCGGGCCGCTGCGTGTGCTGTGGCTTTTATTTTGCATGACCTAAATCTCTAGCTTGACTAAACAGTGGGGGTGGGGGGAAACGCAAGGCCCCTCTTGGTAAAGATTATTAGGGGCCCCTAAGATATGCAAGTAAAGTTGGGGTCCCCGGCAATGAGGGGATCTTGGAAAAATTAAAACACTGTCAGAAAATCAATTAACCTCTCAAATTTGAAGTCATTTACCCCGGAATTTGCTTAGAATGCACCATCTTATGGTGTAATCTACGGCTATCCCGTCCAAATATGCTACTCGATTATAACTCTACTTAAAATTAGCAACACATTCAACTTATTTTTTTTTTGGTACGGGTAAAAAAAACTTAGGAATCATCTTTTGTATCTATCTACAAGAATGGTTTAGTTTCTATGGCCTTTTCTAGATGTATGGTTGAAATGATGGAAAATCGCAGCAAATTTGTAAATACTTAGACGGTTGTTTAAGTATTAACTTCAATATTTATGTTTATCGTAGATTAAGTCAATGTCATCAATTTGATCTGAAAAGCACAATAATAAGTTGATGTACAACCACCTTTTGTTATTACATTATTACTAACAGCCATGAGGGCGATCTAAAATACCACTAAAGACACATATGAATTATCGCTTGATAATAGAAGACATCTGAGTACTAATACGATAACTCGTTCAGTTAAACCCGCTGAGAGACATGCCATGGTCTACGGGGATAAGATCATTCGGGTTCTTTAGTCAGGAAAAAAAAACTTCTTGGGAAAATAGTTGTACTGTGTTCAATAAGTACTATCCCAGACCATAGTACTCACAGCTGGCGGTGGTGACGGATGTGGTCGGCACACAACACCCTTCCACTCTGTCCCACTCAAGCACAACTGCGCAGCCTGCCATTTCGGGCTGAGGGTACAGGCACATTACACCATCCCCTCTGTCCGAGTGACAGGAAAAAACCCTTGCATGCCATTCTGGCAGATCAGCAGTACTCACACCCTGCTGGTCTGGCCATTTTGAGCAAATCTTAAAACCCTCTTTTCTGCCATCCCGGCTGATGATAGCGGGCACACTCACCCCGCCGCTCTGTAGGCATGGCAGACATGCATCGGCGCCGCCAACAATGCTGGTTTGGTTGGTACACTACACCCTGTCATGCTGGCAATGGCGGCATAAAAAAGTAAATAAATAAAAAAAAATGATTGATATCTGAGTATCTCGGTTTCAGTTTCTCTATTGCAGGGCTGGCTTTAAATTAGGCAAACAAACGTTTGGCGTGTGGGCGTGCACAAACATCACAAAATATCTCACATATTTTGTTTTGCTTAGTTGACCTACAGACCGCTATGCAGGTCACGCAATTATTTATTACGTCCTTGTAAAGCTGCTCACGGCTAATATCTGATGCCTGACATAACAGAAGATAACTGGGAGCTTAAGTGAGTTTTTTTTTTCAGAAACAAATTCAATATTGAAATGTATTTTTTGGGCGAAATTACTCCGTATTGTAGCTCACTTATATAACACTAAATTTACTATAGTTTATAAACGTGAATTACATACACAATGTATTCTTATAATAATTATTCTGGGGAATTTCGATAAACCGGTTAGTCTATTACTACAGCAGTATTGTAAGTGTTGTTATAATTTTCTGCTCATATAGTATATATTACAAAATTCTTATTAGATTTAAGGGTTTTATAATTTAACCATTATAAAAAAAATTAATTAGACTAATTTTTTGAGTTATTCTTTGGCATAGTTAAAATTAACAAAAATTAAATTGGATATATTTTATTAATATTAATAAATGCACATTTTGTTAATTATTGACAAGTATTACTATTTATAGTGTGATAGAAAATAAACAGGTATTATACAATAAGTTATCTCCCTGTACATTAGGGTGGTGCACAAATACATTGACATTTTCAAAAATTTCAAATATGAATGCGGTACCTTTTTATTTTGTTCCTTATATAATTATATTGAATCCTGCAAAATTTTAGCAAATTTGAATAACTTTTAGAGGTAGATCATCGCCATTTTTAAATTTTTGTTTAATAAGTGAAGCAGTCATAACAACTTTACTAGATTGGGATATTCAAGGACAAATTAAAGCAATGAGTTTTGATACAACAGCTGCAAACACTGCATCCAAAGCTGGGGCATGTACTTTAATTGAGAAAAAGCTTGATAAAGAATTATTACACTTGGCATGTCGTCATCATATGTATGAAATCGTCTTGAGTGACGTTTTTAAACATTCTCTTGGGCAATCCAGTGTCCCTGAAATAGGATAATTTAAACGTTTTCGTGACAAATGGTCATTAATTGACAAAGAAGATTATGAAACAGCTCTAAATGATAAAACGTGTTCTGACATTTTGTTTTCTCATAGCATACTGAAACAAAAAATTTTGCTCCTTGGTGATGTTCCTCCTCGTGGAGCTCATGTGATGGCTCCCGAAGCCATACACAGAGCTAGGTGGATGGCCAAAATTTTATATTCAATGAAAATATAGATGTTCAAGAGACAGTTCAAATTAACGGCAAAAGAGGAAAAATCACTTCGATATATAAGCTTATTTGCTAGTTTGGTGTACACCAAATTTTGGATATCATATCCCAATCCAACACTGGCTCCGTCGAATGATCTCACTTTTCTGAAGACTATTTTGCAACATAAAGCCATTAACAATTGAATTTTTACAGCTGCAGCAACAGGATTTACGAGGCACTTATGGTATCTTAGTTAAGAAATGGTAGCATTGGCTTTTTTTGATAATGAGATCAGCAAGGAAACAAAAACAAAAATGGTTTCGTCTCTGCAACATGCTGGAGAGAATGAACCACAGAAACGAATAACTATTGATTTAACTTCAATTGAAAATCTGCAACTAGAAGGTTTTGTAACAGAGAATACTTTAAATTTTTTTAAACATTTTGGAATTACCAACTTCATTTTTGACAACTGTTGCCCCAGACAATTGGACAAAAATGAAGAGTTTCAACAGGCTTTAAAAAATGAAGGAAGTCTACGAGTTGTTAATGATACAGCCGAAAGAAGAATAAAACTAATTCGGGATTTTAACTGTTTAATCACCAAAAATGAAGAACAAAAGCAATTCTCGCTGCAGGTAGCCTCTGAACACAAGTAAGTTTCCTCTGCCACAGAAATCTTCGTTGATCGATGGAACCAAGATGTCAAAAAAAAACGATAATTAATAAACCTTTTATTTCGATACAATTCAAAAAATTAGGAACCTGAAACACTAACTATTATTTAGAATTTTTTGAACTATTATCAAGATTTTTTAAAATACTTGTTCTTTACCACAGTGAATGGAAATATGTTATTATATTCCAGAAGCTTATAACTTTATTCTTTTATTATTTTAATATGTAAACAATAATATAAATAATTTAGTTTTAAAAATAGACCATGGTTTTTTTATTAATATACATTAAACGTAAAAATATAGTGTTGTATTTTTGCATTATTAATCATTTTATATTGCCCACTAATAACCCGAAAAATATAAAAACTTGAAGATGTTGAGCGACCTTTAAAAGTGTTAAAATCATGCCCAAACTTCAAAATTGTTATTATTACACATAATGTCACAAAATAAAATAGTACCATCAGAGAAATACTAAAAAAAAATTGTGTGCCCCACCCTACTGTACATAATACTGAGAGTTGCCATTTTTAGTAATTTTGTTTTCTCTTTCATAATTATTATAATTTTGAAATATTCATATTTTGGTATATATATATATATATATATATATATATATATATATATATATGTATATATATATATACAGAGAGAGAGAGAGAGAGAGAGAGAAAGAGAGAGAGAGAAAGAGAAGGAGAGAGAGAGCGAAATAAGGAGAAAGAAAGAGAGAGACGAATGGGAATATTTGGGAGCTTATGGGAGTTTTTGGGAGCTTATGGGAATATGTGGGAGCTTATTGGAATATGTAGGAACTTATGGGAATATGTAGGAGCTTATGGTAATATGTTGAAGCTTATGGGAATATGTGGAAAGCTTACTGGAATATGTAGGAGCTTATGGGGATATGTGGGAGCATATGGGTATAAGTGGGAGCCTATGGGAATATGTTCCAATTGATTCTACTCCTGTGTAGTATTTGACGAACGGGACTATAGGCTTTGTGTTTATATTCAACAACGTAAGGTCAAAATTTTACGCATCAGTACATTCTACTCCTATTTTTAAATAATACAAAACGGACTATGAGCTTCGCTTCAATTTTTGTGCTATATAATGATCAACTGCCATGCATCCATAGGTTCAACTCTATGTCAATTATCGAAAATGAGAGAGAAGAAAAGAGAGAGAAAGAGGAGAATGGGAATATATGAGAACTTTTGGGAATATGCTTGAGCTTAAGGGGAATATGCGGGAGCTTATGGGAATATGTGAGAGATAAGTAAATATATATATATATATATATATATATATATATATATATATATATATATATACAGAGAGAGAGAAAAAGAGAGAGAGAGAGAGAGAGACAGAGAAGGAGAGAGAGAGCGAAATAAGGAGAAAGAGAGAGAGAATGGGAATATTTTGGAGCTTATGTAATATGTAGAAGCATATGGGAATACTTGGGAGCTTATGTGAATTTTTGGGAGCTTATGGGAATATGTAGGAGCTTATGGGAATATGTGGGAGCTTATGTGAATATTAGTAGGTTATGGGAATATTTAGGAACTTTTGGGAATATGTATGAGCTTATGGGAATATGTGGGAGCTTATGGGAATATGCGCTAATTGATTCTACTTCTGTTTAGTATTTGGCGAATGGGACTGTAGGCTTTGTGTTTATTTTCAACCATGTAAGGTCAAAATTTTACGCATCAGTAAATTCTACTCCTATTTTTCAAATAGAGAAACGGACTATAAGTTTAGTTTCAATTTTCTGCTAAACAATGATCAACTGCCATGCATAAGTAGATTCAACTCTATGTCGATTATCGAAAAAGAGACATAAGGAAAGAGAGACTGAGAGAGAACGGGAATATATGAGAACTTATGGGAATATGCGGGAGCTTATGAGAAAATGTGGGAGCTTATGGGAATATGTAGGAGCTTATGGAAATATGAAGGAGCTTATAGGAATATATGGGAGCTTATGTTAATGTTTGGGAGCTTATGGGAATGTTTGGGAGCTTATGGGAATGTTTGGGAGCTTATGGGAATATGTTGGAGCTTATGGAAATATGTGGGAGCTTATGGGAATATGTAGGAGCTTATGGAAATATGTGGGAGAATATTTGAATATGTAGGAGCTTATGGTAATATGTGGGAGCATATGGGAATATGTAGGAGCTTATGGGAATAAGTGGGACATTATGTGAATATGTGCCAATTGATTCTACTCCTGTTTAATATTTGACGAATGGGACTATAGGCTTTGTGTTTATTTTCAACCACGTAAGGTCAAATTTTTACGCACTATTTTTCAATAAATTTGAAACGGACTATAAGGTTATTGTAGGCCTAGTTTTAAAAAAGCAAAGGAAGTTATTGTTTAAACTTAATTGTATAGAGCCAAATACTTCAAAATTATGTTGCGGTAAAAAAAAAATTCTTACAAATTTCAAACAACAAAGAAATCCGGCTTAAATTCGGCACATTTAACCGGAACCGGAATCGGAACCGGATTTGTTAAAACTGCCGGAATCCGGCTTAACAGAAACAGGAATCGGATTCCGGTACAGCCCTAATATATATATATATATATATATATATATATATATATATACAGAGAGAGAGAGAGAGAGAGAGAGAGAGAGAAAGAGAGATAAAGGGAGAGAGACAGAAAAGAAGAGAGAGAGCAAAATAAGGAGAAAGAGAAAGCGAGAAGAATGGGAATATATTTGAGCTTATGGGAATATTTCCGAGCTTATTGGAATATATTGGAACTTAAGGGAATTTTGGGGAGCTTATGGGAATATGTAGGAGCTTATGGGAATATGTGGAAGCTTATGGGAATATGTAGGAGCTTATGTCAATATTAAGAGCTTATGGGAATATTTCGGAGCTTATGAGAATATCTGGGAGCTAATGAGAATATGTAGGAGCTTATGGGAATATGTAGGAGCTTATGGGAATATGTGGGAGCTTATGGGAATATGTAGGAGCTTATGGCAATAAGTGGGAGCTTATTGAAATATGTGCCAATTGATTCTACTCCTGTTTAGTATTTGGCGAATGGGACTATAGGCTTTGCGTTTATTTTCAACCACGTAACAACGCCTCGAGTTTGATTGGTTTTTGAGTTGTGACAAAGGAGCGAGCAAATAAGAGTGAAACAGACATACATACTTCTCTAATTCTCTTTTTTAATTTTCAAATAATGGATGATAAAGCAAACATTCAAAAGTTAATTTACGCAAAAAGCGAGCGTATTCAGTTTTACGTAAATAAAGGTGGTAAGAGCAATATTTTGGAAAGTTTCAATTGTTTGCGCTTGGATGGTGAGGATGTGCCATTCGCGGTATGTACAAGATGAGATACCATTATAACTTGGAAGGCACGCGATGGTACGAATGGTCTGTGGAAGCATCTCGAGTTTTGTAAAAACAGATCACCATTTCCAAAAATTACATCAATGACTAGCTTCATTCCATGTCAAGAGAAGATTGTTAAACAGGTTCCAGTTCGGGTTAAAACAGAAATCACAAACACCATTGTTTCAATGTGCGCTAAAGACATCAGGTCCTTTCATTTGTCGAAGGCTCCAAGAATCGGCTGCAAAGTTGATAAACATTGGTGCAAAATATGGGAATGTTCCTGTTAATGAGATTTTGCCTTATGCCACAACTGTTTTAGGCATTTGGGTAATGTTGTGGAGAAAGAAAAAAATCTTCAGAAAGTGTAAATGACCTCTTATTTTTACAAGAACTTAAACTGTAGAACTGTTTATTTTACTTATTATCTTAAATGTTTTTCATGTTTGTTTATCGAGAGGATTTTTACAAACAAATTTTTAAACCATTTTTTATCAGTTATAAGAATATTTTTTGACGGGAGCGGGTGGGGCTGGGAAAAATTTTCGCGGGAGCGGGTGGAATTGGGAAAAATTTTCGCGGGAGCGGGTGGGACTGGGGGGAATTTCTTTTGGGAGCAAGTGGGACTGGTTTTGAAAACGCGGGAATGGGTGGGACTGGGTGTGATTTTGACTCCCGTGCAGCTCTCTACACGTAAGGTCAAAATTTTACGCATCAGTAAATTCTACTCCTATTTTTCAATAATAGAAACAAACTATAAGCTTCGTTTCAATACTGTGCTATACAATGATCAACTGCCATGCATCTGTAGGTTTAACTCAATGTCAATTATCGAAAATGAGAGATAAGGAAAGAGAGAGAAAGAGAGAGAAAGAGAGAAAATTGGAATATATGGGAACTTATGGGAATATGCTGGAGCTTAAGGGGAATATGCGGGAGCTTATGGAAATATGTGAGATATAAGTAAATAAATTAATTTATATATATACATATATATATATATATATATATATATATATATATATATATATATATATATACAGAAAGAAAGAGAGAGAGAGAGAGAGACAGAGAGCGAAATAAAGAGAAACAGAGAGAGAGAGAATGGGAATATTTTGGAGCTTATGTAATATGTAGGAGCGTATGGGAATATTTGGGAGCTTATGGGAATATTAGTAGCTTATGGGAATATGTGGGAGCTTATGGGAATATGCATGAGCTTATGGGAATAAATGAGAGCTTATGGGAATATGTGCCAATTGATTCTACTCCTGTTTAGTATTTGACGAACGGGACTATAGGCTTTGTGTTTATTTTCAATCACGTAGGGTCAAAATTTTACGCATCAGTAAATTCCACTCCTATTTTCAATAAGAGAAACGGACTATAAGCTTCGTTTCAATTTTCTGCTATACAATGACCAAATACCATGCATAAGTAGATTCAACTCTATGTCAGTTATCGAAAGAGAGAGAGATAAGGAAAGAGAGAGAGAGAGAGAGAGAGAGAGAGAGAGAGAGAGACAATGGGAATATATGGGAACTTATGGGAATTTGCGGGAGCATATGGGAATATGCAGGAGATTATGCGAATATGTAGGAGCTTATGGGAATATGTGGGAGCTAAATGGGATTATTTAGGAACTTATGGGAATATGCGGGAGCTTATGGGAATATGCGGGAGCTTATGGGAAAATGTGGGAGATTATGGGAATATGTAGGAGCTTATGGGAATTTGTAGAAGCTTATGGGAATATGAAGGAGCTTATGTGAATATATGAGAGCTTATGGGAATGTTTGGGAGCTTATGGGAATGTTTGGAAGATGATGGGAATATGTTGGAGCTTATGGAAATATGTGGGAGCTTATGGGAATATGTAGGAGCTTATGGGAATATGTTGGAGCTTATTTGAATATGTAGAAGCTTATGGGAATATTAGAAGTTTATTGGAATATGTAGGAGCTTATTGGAATATGTAGGAGCATACGGGAATAAGTGGGAGCTAATGGGAATATGTGAAAATTGATTCAACTGCTGTTTAGTATTTTGCAAATGGGAGTATAGGCTTTGTGTTTATTTTCAACCACGTCAGGTTTCTATTTCTTAATTGTTTTTATTATACAACATTTTTACTTTTGTAGTGAGTAATTAAGTATATGATTTTCTTTTAACTGGGAAATAAAAAAAGATTTAGGCTTAGCTAAAATACTAATCGTGATGGTAAGGCACACGCCAATGCAACAATACAGCTCTTAAGACTAAGTGAGGTATCTGATGAGATTATTGGTATATGTTTTGACACAACATCCTTCAACACTGGTGTTACTAAGGGGACATGTAAATGGTTGCAAGAGGAGCTGACAATTTGCCTGCCCACCTTTTGTGCATAAACTGCTCAATGGAGTTGTTTTTTCTCTGTGGATTCACATACAGCCCAAACATTCCACTGTTCAAAAGTTTTAAACGATTTCGGCCTAAGGTTGATCATCAGCTGTATTATCCGCTGGAAGATTCGAGACTAGATGATCCGTTTATGGTGGAATACACAGTGTTGTGTCATTCCTGTAAGACAATATGTCACGTGCCTCAAGTTACATACCACGTGAAGTTTACAGAGGAATGATCAAAACCTGATTGTTGATATTTGGCGTCAGTGTAAGCAAGCAACCGTACTACTTTAATGCGCTGGGCGCTTACCATATCGCTCGCTGGATGGCAAAAATGATATACTGCTTCAAGATCTACTTGTTTAATAATCAACTCAGCTCACACCTTCAGAAATAAAGATTTTGCAAGAATTCTGCTTGTTTGCTACTCACTTTTACGTCAAAACTTGGATTTCACGTCCTGTGAGTCGTGATATTGCGTTTAATGATATATTGTTATTCAAGTAGATCTCACGAAATTCAGTCATATACAAAACGGTGTCTGATGCTGAGAAAAGGAAATTGGAAAACCATCTTTGGTATAGAAGTCCAGAGGTGCTTTTTCTTTCGTTGTTTTCTGAAAAAGTTTATCCAGATGAAAACCGCAGTATTGCTGAAGCGATGCTGAAGACTGACGATGACTGGACGGAACGAATGATTAAAGTTAAAGATTGCACTAACTGCATCACTTTGAATGTATCTCATCACTATCTGCAATGCGTTCATTTGATATATCAGCTTCAATAAAGTTGATCCAGTATCCTGGGATAAATAGCCGTCATTTGCTGAAGCTAAATGTATTGTTGATTCCTTTAAGGCATCAATGATGCAGCCGAGCTGTCAGTTGCACTGATGTCATCATTTAGTAAGTCAATCACTAAAACACAATCTGAAATACAGACGTTGTTTCAAGTTGTAGAAGATCACAGAATGAGAGTGCCAAATTTGAAGTAAAGTACATATAAGTTATATAAGAAGCGTTGAACTGAAGATCAATAGTAAAGTGTATTGTTTATGTTTATAATACAATGTATACATAAATAAACAAGCAGTAACTGTTGCATATCATTATATTTTATGTTATATAACATTTCAATATATCTAATTCGTTGTAAATAATGTTTAATATTCATTTTAAAATAATGTTTAATTTAATGTTAATATTATAAGAATTCTTGTCATTAAAGAAGATACTATAAACTTCAGTCTCGATGAGCAACCTCTAAATATAATTCAATTTCAATAAAATTTTGCATGGAAGTATAGGTATAAAAGGAAAAAAAAAATAACAACAATGCAATATTTAATTAAAAAAAATGATTTTTGAATCACCCTAATACTAGGTGCTTCTCCTTGTTGAAACAGCTGAACATGGGTTTGTTTACTATACTAGGTGCTTCCCCTTGATGAAACTACTGGACTTGCCTTTGTTTACTATACTAGGCAGTTCCCCTTATTGAAACTGCTGGACATGGGTTTGTTTACTATGCTAGGTAGTTCCCCTTATTGAAACTGCTGGACATGCGTTTGTTTACTATACTAGGTAGTTCCCCTTATTGAAACTGCTGGACATGGGTTTGTTTACTATACTAGGTAGTTCCCCTTATTGAAACTGCTGGACCAGGCTTTGTTTACTATACTAGGTAGTTCCCCTTATTGAAACTGCTGGACATGGGTTTAACTACTATACCCACGTAAAAGTCGATCTCGCAGATAAGTCAGGATTATTTTTAATTCGAAGATTAGGTAGTTTATTATGACCATCGCATAAGTCGAAGGTATCACTTGACAACTATCATATTCTTTAAATTTTAAAGTTATATCGTTGCAGGTCCGTATCTAGGATTATTGGATAGGGGGGGGGCGAAGAAATTTTCGGGGGGGGGGAGGCGAAGAAATTTGTTTCGGGGTGGGGGGCCGAAGAAATGATCCTGTGGCACAGGGGCGGATCTAGACAACTTTGACGGGGGGCGGGCAAAACTTTGACCGGGGCGGGGGGCAGGCCCGTAGCGTTTGGTGGGCAGGGACCCCCTGAGTTTTGTCTGGCCCCTACTGTAGAGTGCCTGGCCCGTACTGTAGAGTGCCTGCCCCCCTGCTATTTCCATGCCCCGGCTGTAGAATTTTCGCGCTACGGGGCTAGCGGGGGGGGGGGCGGCAAAACTGTTTTTATTATTGAAAATTTGTGTTAGAACTAAAAATATTTCGATAATTTAATGACGTATTACCAAAACTTGCGCTAATGGAAGTGAGGCATGTCCCCTCCCCGTAAATACGCCCCTGGTGGGGTAAAAGAAATGTTCGGGGGGGGGCGGGGAAGATGGAGGCGCGAAGCGCCGAAAGCTTGCAAACAGAGAGGAGGGGTTTGGGGAGGGGATCTGAGTGAGTCCCCTCCCCAAGAAATTTTTTGCAGTTTCATATCTGGATTGGTGCAGTTTAGTACCGATTGTTTAGCTATTAATTAGAAATATATAATTTTAACTACGTTTCAATAATGCATGGCATGTCGCAGTTTTGTTAAAAATAATTTAAATAGCAAAGAGTTTGAATGATAAAAATTTATTGAGGCTGAGCATTTTCTGATTCCTGTTATAAATGTATTGACCATTTGTTCTGCTACACACTTGTTACACAATATATACCTGATTTATAATATTATACTGTTGGTTTAAGGTACAACCCGGGAAGAACGACAAAGATGCACGAATATAGCTTAGCTATTTGTGTGATATTTGTTATAAAATATTGTCTACAAAGAACAGATCTATCAACAAAAAATTGGCTAGTTGCAATTATTCAATTTAAAATAAATTTAATTCTGCTAAAAAGTAAATTTGCAAATTAAATAACATCACTCAGAAATCAAGGAGTTTGTTATTTATTACTTTATTATATATATCTATAAAAATGAAGTCAGAAGTCAATGTTATTTCAATAACTTATTTAAGTTGCTAGTTGTCCTTAGAAGATATCAATATATAAAATTATTACAAGGTTGCGAACATGCTCATCGACAGAAATATCGGGCCCATGGGCAGAGGTAACACGGGCCCATATGCTGATATTAATATTTTTAAAAGTTTATCTGCTAAATAATGATCAACTGCCATGCATAACTAGATTCAACTATATGTTAATTATCGAAAAAGAGAGATAAGGAAAGAGACTGAGAAAGAGAGAGAGAGAGAGAGAGAGAGAGAGAGAGAGAGAGAGAGAGACAGAGAGAAAGAGAGAGAGAGAGAGAATGAAAACTTATGGGAATATGCGGGAAATTATGGGAATACCTAGGAGCTTATGGCAATATCTGGGAGCTTATGGGAATATCTGGGAGCTTATGGGAATATGAAGGAGCTTATGGAAATAGGTAGGAGCTTATGGGAATATCTGGGAGCTTATTGCAATATCTGGGAGCTTATGAGAATTTGCAGGAGCTTATGGGAATATGAAGAAGCTTATGGGAATATCTAGGAGCTTATGGCAATATCCGGGAGCTTATGGCAATATATTGGATCTTATCGGAATATGTATGAGCTTAATGGAATATTAGGAGATTATGGAATATGTAGGAGCTTATGTAGGTTATCTGGAAGCTTATGGCATTATCTGGGAGCTTATGGGAATATGTAGGAACTATGGGCTATATCTGGGAGCTTATCTGAATATGCGCCAAATGTTTTTAACCCTGTTTAATATTTGGCGAATGAGACTATTTTCTGCTAAACAATGATCAACTGCCATGCATAACTAGATTCAACTCTAAGTTAATTATCGAAAAAGAGAGATAACGAAAGAGAAACAGAGAGAAAGATAGAGAGAGAGAGAGAATTTATGAGAACTGATGGAAATATCTAGGAGCTTATGGCAATATCTGGGAGCTTATGGGAATATGTAGGAGCTTATGAGAATATTAGGAGCTTATGGGAATATGTAGGAGCTTATGGGAATATGTAGGAGCTTATGGGAATATCTGGTAACTTATTGCAATATCTGGGAGCTTATGGCAATTTCTTGGAGCTTATCGGAATACCTAGGAGCCTATGGGAATATTAGGAGCTTATGGCATTATCTGGGAGCTTATGAGAATATGTAGGAACTATTGGCGATATCTGGGAGCTTAACTGAATATGTGCCAAATGTTTTTAACCCTGTTTAATATTTGGCCAATGGGACTATAGGCTTTGTGTTTATTTCAAACACGTAAGTTCAAAATTTTACGCATCAGTAAATTCTACTCCTATTTTTCAATGTTTGAAACGGACTATAAGCTTCGTTTCAATTTTCTGCTATACAATGATCAACCGCCATGCATAACTAGATAATACTCTATGTTAATTATCGAAAAAGAGAGATAAGGAAAGATACAGAGAAAGAGAGAGAGAGAGAGAGAATGGGAATATTTGAGAACTTATGGGAATCTGCGGGAATTTATGGGAATATCTAGGAGCTTATGGCAATATCTGGGAGCTTATGAGAATATGTAGGAGCTTATGAGAATATTACGAGCTTATGGGAATATGAAGGGGCTTATGGGAATATCTGGTAGCTTATGCGAATATGTAGGAGTTTATGGGAATATTAGGAGATTATGGAATATGTAGGAGCTTATGGGAATATCTTGGAGATTTTGGCAATATCTGGGAGCTTATGGGAATATGTAGGAACTTATGGCACTGTCTGGTACCTTATGAAAATATATGCCAATTGATTCTACTCCTGTTTAGTATTTGGCGAATGGAATATATAGACTTGTGTTTTTTTCAACCACTTAGGGTCAAAATTTTACGCATCAGTAAATTCTACTCCTATTTTTTCAATATATATGAAACAGACTATAAGCTTCGTTTCAATTTTCTGCTATACAATGTTCAACTGCCATGCATAAGTAGATTCAAGTCTACATATTCCCATTCTCTCTCTCTCTATGTGTACCTCTCTCTTTTTCCATATCTCTCTTTTTCGATAATTGACATAGACTTGAATCTACTTATGCACGGTGGTTGATAATTGTATAGCAGTTGATGTGAGATTGACAAGCTGTAATTTCATAATCGAAAGTCTCCCAGGGCTCCAGATTGAGGGGGTGAAGGGCACATTTTTTTTTTACATTAAATGTTAAGTACATTTATCTAATGTCATGGTGTTGAATGTTAAAATGCAAGGGTTACCATAGAGGCCAAGCCCCACCCCCCCCTCCGGGGGCCCCGAATTCCTAGGTTCGGCATTGTGTAATTTATCAGAGCTTATTTATAATCAAATGAAAAGTGGAAAAGATTTGGTGAGTGGAAACAATTTGTGTACATTGCTAAGACAAAGACTAAAACACAATATTTTAAACAATTAAAACGCACATTTGAAATAAAACATACACATATCTTAAAAATATACACACGTGTTGTGTTGAACAAAGTTAATAGACATATTTAAACACAAATAAAAAGCAGTTTAAATACTATTTTAATCAGTTGACGGGTCGAATAGTCCGGGGTCGAACTGTAAGCATCCTGTAATGGCGGGGTCGAAGTGTGCGGGGTTGAACTGTCCGAGGTATGTCTCTCTCTCTCTCTCTATATATATATATATATATATACTAGTTGCAAGTACCCGGCTTTGCCCGGGTTTAAAATAAGGTTTTCTTTTGTTTTCTCCCTATCCCCCTCTCTCACTTCCTCTCTCTCTCCCTCCCCCTCTCTTTCCCTCCCTACCCCCTCTCTCACTTTCTCTTTCCCTCCCTCCCCTCTCCCTACCTCCCTAATTCTCACTCTCTCCCTCCTTCCTTCTCTCACCCCCTGTCTCCCCTCTCTCCCCCTGTCTCCCATCTCTCCCCCTTCCTCCCCTCTCTCTCCCTCCCTGCCCCATCTCTCTCTTTATCTCTCAATCCCTCCCATTTCTCCCATCCTCTCTCCCTCCCTCCTTTATCCCTCCCTCCCTCTCCCGTCTCCCTCTCTCCCTCTCCCTCCCTCCTCTCTCCCCTCTTCATCTCTCTCCCCCTCCATCACCCTTTCTCCCTCCCTCCCGTTTCCTCTCTCCCTCCCTGCCCCCCCTCTCACTTTATCTCTCTCACCCTCCCTCTCTCCCAACCCATTTATCTCCCTCCCTACCCCCGCTCTCCCTTCCTTCCTTTCTCTTTCCTTCCCTCCCTTTCTCTCTCCCTCTCTCTCTCATCTCCCTCTCTCTCACTTTCTCCCCTTTTCTCCCTCTCCCACTCTCTCCCCTTTTCTCCCTCTCCCTCTCTCTCCCCCTCTCTCCCCCTCCCTCTCTCCCCCTTCTTCCCTCCCTCCCTCCAACCCTCCTATCTTCTCTCTCCCCCCTGACCCCTCTCTCTGTTTATCTATCTCCCTCCCCTCTCTCTCTCTCTCTATATATATATATATATATATATATATATATATATATATATATATTATGGCTTCACACTTCTTCTAATATCCTTCTTCATTCCTTTACCTTCCTCAAACTGTACAAATCAAGGAGCATGAAAAAACACCAACAAATCTTTGCAGCATAAAGGCACGATACAGCACCAGCGCGCAAGTTTTATTCGATTTTATTAGTAGGAAAATTTAAAAATGTAAAATGTATCATCGGGAAATGACGTCACAGAGGAGTTTTATTTATGACGCTGTCGAGATTACTTTAATATAGTAAAATACTAAAATAAAAATAATTAATTACAATTAAACTACCCATTGAGATAAAACGAAACCTGTCCTATAACCTTCCCCATGTAATTATGTGTACGTGTACCAAATTTCACGTTATTTGGTCGTCTGGATCTTGAGTTATAAGGGAACAGACAGACAGACAGACATACAGCAAATGCGTCTTATAAGTATATATATATATATATATATATATATATATATATATATATATATATACATATATATACATACATAGCACTAAGAATTACCTATAATTCATTATTTACATAGATATTCTATACAGATATATATTTAAAAAATACCCAATGGACTATCGTTTTGTTTTTTAAAACAATTTACAAGACCATGCTCTGTTATCGTAAACCAATTTTTTCTCAGTCGCTCATTGGATTAAGGTGTCACGTGATATTAAGGATTCTTTTTACTGGCGCTCGTTTGGTTAAAGATTTACCCAATTTGGTTAATTATTTCTTTTGAATCTCTGATAAAAAAATACATCTATTAATTCGAATGTAAACTAAACTGATTGCTTCCATTTAGCAGAAGTGATGTCCCTATAAACCACTAATGGAACGGTTTTTATTGTGTCTTTTTTTTGTCCGCACCTTAGTGGAATGGCGGCGAATTTCTCCATGACAAAAAATATCAATCGGTCCACTCCGGAGGTCGAACAAGGGACCCTTTAGATTGACAGTCGAGCGCTTAACTACACGACCATGCACTTAACACTAGGAATATAATGTCTTAGTATAACCGAATGCTTTCTGTAGAGTATGAAGGATTGGTGCAAATCTATTTTTATTAATCTTGAGTTTGCGCACCGCACTATGAAGTGTGTTGGGTGTAATATTTATTATGTGACGTATTGGTTGCTATTTGAGGTCACATGAATTTGTCTTTACTTGGAGACAAACATTATTGAGAGATATATTTTGGTCGTGGTAGAAGTAAGTTACGTTTTAGATGCAGTGCTAGTGAGTCAGACTTTGATCTAGAGTTATGAAGTTGTAGTGTTAGTTGATAGTCGTTAGTGCCTTTAAAGAAGGTCAATTTGTATTTGACATAATGTCTTCAATAAGTGCAGTCAATATAATATCTTCAATGTCTTTGTTATAATGTAATAAATAATGAATCAGCAACCGGCCTTGTTTACTTTATGAAGAAGTGGTGTAAGACTGAGCATTGTCCTTGAGCTACCACAACGCCTCCAGTACAAGTACATCACAATAAAATACCATAAATCATACACCCTGACACTTTCCTAATCACGCTTCATTACGTCCTCTATCCAGGGACGGACTTGGGCCTCAGAATAAAATATTGGGCCCTTTATATAAAAACACATCAATGGGTTTCAAATCGGGCTATTATAAAATATGGGAATGTAATAAAGTTTGCCGGAAGTCTACCATAGGTTGAACTAATTCGGCAAACGCCCGATAGCACGACTACACCCCCACGTTAAATCCACCCCCAGTGCCGAACCAAAGGATTTGGTGACCCGGAGAGGCTTGGCCTCTTTGGAGGGTCCCTACATTTTGATATTCGACATCATGACATGAGATAACGTACTTAATATTTAAAGTAAAAAAGTGGGCCCTCTTTAACGCTAGGGCTAGGGGGGACTTTCGAATTTGGACCCCCCTCCCTAGCTACTCCTCTTTCCGCTCCTGACGACTCTGTGCTGTGTTGCTGACCTGTATGGCTCGTGGTGAGTTGGTAAATATGTCGAAAAATATTTTCGGCATTTTGGTGTATTCGTCCCAGACATTGTTTAGTTTAGGCACAGCCATGACGAAATGTTTGTCTAATGTTATGCAGGTTCTGTACAATCAGAAAAAAAAAAAGAAAATCAAGACTTTTTTTATTATCTAAACAATAGTAATCACAGAATATAAACATCTCAAATTTAAATTGATATTTCCTAATGCTCCGCCATTTTTGTTCTTTATGAGCACCCACCGGTGAGATAATTTAGCTTCAGTGTTAAATATTTCGGTGCTACATTATTAGGAAGCCAATAACACAAATGATGACATTTCTTAGTCAATGTTAGAACACTTTTTCGTTGAATGCTTTTTTTATTTTTCCAAATCCGATGCGTATTCTGCATAACTAGTTGTACACTGCAAAACATTTGTATAGAGTTATATCTACATAGGCTTAATCGGTAGGTTATGTTATTTTTGGTTTTGGGCAAATCCGATTTTTTCATGATTGTATTTTAAACTCGAATACTGTTGTACTAATTCTTTACTTTCGATTTAACGCAGAATCCAAATTGCTTTTATATTTATTATTTATATACTCTTTCTCCCAGAAATGGGCGCTAATTGCTGAGTATATATGTACTCACCCACTGTAAGATCAATAATACACGTCAACATTAGAAATTCTAGGAGCCACACTGGCATCGTTATTAATGCCGAGCCAGTGAATAGCGAAGCTCATCCAGTAAATGTGTGTGCATCAAATCTGATAATGGAAACGTAAAACAGTAAATTACAAACTCAGTATGTTTAAATTTATTCCGCTGTAGTGCAGCTGATAATGTTTAAATTAGGAAACTTAAAAAAGTAAAATTTTAAAATCTTGATTGAAATAAATAAATCTTATTTATTAATTAGAAATGTGCATAATTTGACAATAAAGATTAAAGGCGTTCATTAATTTTCAATATATTGTATTTATTAAAGTGACAAGATTTTAAAAGTCACTGAAGAAATAATGTGTTAAATTACAATATCAACGTGTATCAAAGGTTACTTTTTTTTTTTAGTATTTTACTTACAAATAATCCATCTTGTACTGAAAGGATATTTATTTTTTTAAAAAGTATTGCATATCAAAAGTATTGTGCTATCATTAAATGTTTCAAACAGTGCTAAATACCAACATGCATTTTCTGCATCAGTTTTTTTTTCTAAACAAAAATAAAATAAAAACAAAATAAGGAAACAATTTTCACCATACACTATTGTCTCCCGTTTTATCTATGGGTTTTTTTTTTTATTACGGACAGATATCATTCTCTGTAAAGCCCTTCTAATAAATTTGTTGATAAACGTGTTTTCGCTTTTTGAAAAGCTTTATATGTTTGTCAATTATTTGGTAATGTATATAAGATGAAAGTTGGTTAACATTCCTCAACTGAAACCAGCTTGAATTAAACGGGCGCCCGACTATTAGTTGGGGGAATTGAATACGCCTGAGCGTTGTGCTAACCACACAACCCTTTATTTATGTCGTGGCTACATAAACAGATGTTTTCTACATTTCATCTGCACAGTTGGCCTGCTGTGGCTAAGGGAACATTATTACACAAAATGGAGGTGATGGTGGGGGGGGGGGGCGTGGCTTGGTTGAGACGGAACAAAAACAGTAAGAAAAAAAGGACAAGCTTTTGAAATGTATGTAAATAAGTATGTTTTTATTTACAGAGGCGAAGACTGAATCAATGTGACATACAGAGCTCTTAGGTGAGAATATGTGTGGCGCATTATTACGAGAGACCAAATGTTGTTAGCATAGCCCAGGGGTCGGCAACCTTTTGACATGCATTGTCCCCCCCCCCCATAGCTCCGACCCCTCTAATGTCTAGACCCTTTTTCTCTGCTGCTGCTCGAAATATAACGTTTTTACAAAGCCACGCCCCCTATTCCAATTTTCAGGATCCGCCCCTAGACATGGAAGAGCCAAAATTTATAATTTACAATTTTCTCAGTTTTTTTAAAAAGCCACACAAATTATTCTTTCAATATTATGATATTTGATTACGAATGTAAAATCATATCATTATAATTATTTGCGCATTGAAGTGGAAGACCGCAATTTGACATCGAAAAAGTAGCAAATTGACATCGAAAGAGCCGCATGCGTCTTGCGAGCTGCAGGTTGCTGACCCCTGGCATAGCTTGACTATTTTTTTAAGCTCGCAGTGGGCAGTGCGGTAAAGCGCCTAATTGTCTGCCTGAGAGTCAAGGATTCAATCTCGGGTGAGTGCCAATGGATTTTCAAGTTATTGGTTAAACTTCCCGCTACATTTCCGGTGGTGCCTCCATGACCATTGCACTATTGGCTATGGTGGTGATGAAAGAGGATCACCATAAAAACCGCGTCAATAGTGTTTATAGGATCATTTTGTCCAAGTTATTTTTAACAAATTTTTATGATTTCTTATTGTTCATCTATCTGTCCAGTGCAGGATTTTCGCATAAGATATACACCCTTGAGTGCCCCAAATATTATGTTTATGTGAGCAACTGTCACATATACTTAACTATTTGGCACTGAATAGAATATATCTGGACTTACAAAGGGCCCACATATCTCAAAAAGCTTAGGGCCTTATGAATTCTATATCCGGCCCATCATATGCCTTCTCTTTTATCTAGATTTACGCACCCTCCTCTAATACCCCTCTTCCACCCCTCTTGCACAAAGCAAGAAGTTTTCATTTTTAGTTCTTCTTCATAACGAAAACCTGTTAGTTATCCAACTCAAGTGGAGGGGGTGAATTTATTATGCGGTTTTAATACTCTCACTGATTTACATATTATATAGGCTGTTTTTTAAAACACAAACTGTTTGTAATTTGTACAAACACTATACCCCCATCATCCACCAACAATTAATGTACTTAGAAGTGAGTCCTATATTGTATCCACCCACCACCCATAAACCTGGCCGCAGCAACTTTTAACACTTGTCAAAGGGGGCCCAAGATTTTAGGTTTGAGTGTCCCCCAGTTGTCCTTGTCTGTAGAAGCCCTAGGGGCCCCAGATTTTCTGTCTTTGGACCTGAATCCGAGCCGTACTAATGGGGAGGGGGGGTTAAGGGTTTTAAGCCAAATTTTCGTTGCAGTAAACTCGTAAAAAGGTCCTGCCCTAAAATACTACAGTGTTGACCGCTCTTCCCCCTCAAAAAAAAAAACAACAACACGGTATAAACAAATATTATGTATTAGACATGTCACATGTATTTTATTACCGACAATGTTTTTACACTGTGGTGGAATACACACGCAAAGTTAAGTCCAACTAGACGGTCTTATTAATATATGTAAATTTATTTGATCACAATACGTCCTGTCCCACATCGACGGTCACTGTCAAGCTGCTGTACACCTTGTTGCTAAAAGTCCAGCTACACACACACACGTGTTCCGTGATCTGGTAAGTTCAACTGCTAGCCTCTGATTACCCTAACCATTCTTACTAAATAAAATGCAGTTACCTACTTACGAGCAAAGTCACTTAGTGCTAAATCTGTTTATAGCTCGATGATCAGTTGTTTGTCACATATTAAGTGGACACAATTTGAAAAAAATAGTGGAACAAAGAACGACGGAACTTTAAATTTGCATTGAAGGTGGTCAGTTGTAAGTTAACCGTCTTTCTCCCGCCCAATATGTAACCTTTTCAGACATGTTAACCTTTATTATGAGTCATCAATTACCACATGCCTGTTTTAGGGCTTCTGGGGCCCTAAAGACTTTCCGAAAAGCAAAAGTAGTCATTCTGGCGCCTGGTGATATCATCATGGGCCCCCTGTTTCAAAAGCTTGTGCCGCCAGTTGCGGTTCGTTGTCCTCAATCCCCCTTTCCCCCCACCCCTAAAATGACTTATTTGTTGGGGTCAAGTTTGAGTACAATTATATTCTTTTTTTTATAAATTACAAGTAAGACTATGAGTACAAAGTGCTCACAGTGCACGTACGAGCTCAAGTGCTCCAACAATGTACTATGGTTGTACACATACAGTACCCCATCTCTCGAGTATGTCATATATGTCGAAAACTGTTTTCAGCAAGGAAAGGCATTTACAAAACCCACTTCTGGTTATATCTTCAGGCTGTGCGGGGCCTAAGTCGTGTATCATGTGGAAAATAGGACGATTATCATGTGGGTCATAGGACGATTATCATGTGGGTCATGGTCAATTATCATGTGGGCCATAGGCGATTATCATGTGGGCGATATGGCGATTATCATTTGGGCCATAATACAATTATCATATGGGCCAAAGGGCGAATATCATTGCGCCATTGAGCAATTATCATGTGGGCCATAAGGCAATTATCTTGTAGGTCATAGGGCGATTATCATGTGGGCCATAGGGCAGTTATTATGTGGGCCATAGGGCGATTATCATGTGGGCCATAGGGCAATTATCATGTGGGCTATATGGCGATTGTCATGTGGGCCATCGGACGATTATCTAGGGCCATAAGTGTAGCACATTCATATATACTCAATCACATAATCTCTAAACACGGTTCCCACCACCCACACATACAAATGGGTGTCTGAGGCAGTTATTCTATAATATGATTCCTATTAGCCATATTTAAAAACCACCACTGCATACGACATTGTTATTATTTGTATAAACGGGATAACGGTCAATTGGTGAGTTGTTTTATGTCAGTGTGTGTGTTTGTGTGTGTGACCCGGCTGTTCTCTCATATGCAATGTTTAACACGCAGTTTGGACCATGTGTGTGTTTGTGAGACCAGACTAATTTTACACATTCAATATTCACACGCGGTTTTGACCAAAGCGATATTTGGAAACAAAAATGTGTCGGATGTGCCGTCACAGTGTTGAAAACAAAAGCACGTAGCACACACACACACCGTTGGATGACCACACCACGAGACGGTGCGCTGTTCAACAGTGCCTGGCGTGGTCATCTGTGTTGTTTATATTTTCTTGATAGGTGAGCTTTCATTCACCAAGCAGTCATTTCATCGGTTGCATTACAGTGGTGAAAATAGGTTTTCTTCTCCAATATAGTTGGCTACTGAAATGGATTACAATAAAATAATTAAAACATTTTAAACAAGTAAGTTTTAATTTTAATTTATTCTTCATTATTAAACCGATTTCTATTTAGAGAAACCTGTTCGGACCGAATAAATAAAGAGACATAAGTACTATAGTAAAGTGACTATCTTAAATTATAAAAAAAAACATTTTTAATCAAATGCAAATGTAGAAGAAATGGACCTAACATTCAGCTGGAGATTAAACTTTATTCCTTCCATAAATGTTTGCATTATTTATAAGTTTTTTTGAGGAGGTAGCCTTTCATTGTTTTTATGCTTATTAGTTCAATGGATTGACAACACATTTAAGGTATCCTAGAGGGATTTTTTTTTCTAACTTTAATTCCGGCCATAAATGATTGCAGTATATAGAAGTTAATATGGGGATGTAACCTGACATTGTGTTTATGATAATTTGTTCCAATGCACAGACAACCCATTCAAGAAATGCTAGAGTGATATTGAATTGTATTGTTTTCTTTTGTCAACTATCTACTTAAAAAGACTGGTGAATATTAGTGCAAAAGTTGCACAAAAAGATCTAGTAAAATACATATCCTACTAAACATGCCATCTCGGAGTTTCAAAATAAAAAAAAAATATTTTCTGATTGTTTCATAAAAATCTAAGTATTTTTTTTTAAACATTTAAAGTTTAATTATTTAAGAACATAAATTACTTCTCTAAATATGTGAATTTTTTGACTGATCTAAAACTGAGAGTGTGCAATGGGAGTTACTCCAACAAAAGAATCAAACTCTTTTACCTTGAGTAGGAAAGTATTTGTCTAACACAACTAATCCATTTTGTTTTGTAATTATTCATTGAATTGATTCTAATCTGTAATTTTTTTCGCCTTTACAGAGTTGATAGCACAACAAGTTGTTTGTATCAAGAACCATAATCATGCCCATTAGAAGTGAGCCAAATACTGGAACTGGTCTAGAATGACTACACCTATAAATCTTGTACAATGCACTGCTTACCAAACTTGCCATCTCAGAGTTTTCCCAATTTAAAAGACTGTCCAGAGATTGTCTTTATAAATAAATGCTAAGTATTTTTTTTATTTTAAAAACATTTTAAAGTTTAATTATTTAAGAACGTAAATTAGCTTCTTCTAAATATGTGAGAATTTTTTGACAGATCTAAACAGACTGTACTGAGAGGTTCTGGCAATGGGAGTTACCTCATCAAAAGAATCAAACTCTTTTTACCATGTTTAGGGAAAGTATTTTAGTTTAAAATGCTCAATTCAAGTTAAGTATTTTTATTCCTTTTTTAAATTATTTGAACTTTTTATTTTAAAAAGAATTAGATTTATATGTTCTAATACAACTAATCCATTTTGTTTTGTAATTATTCATTGAATTGATTCTAATCTGTAATTTTTTTCGCCTTTACAGAGTTGATAGTGCAACAAGTTGTTTGTATCATGATCCATAATCATGCCCATTAGAAGTGAGCCAAATACTGGAACTGGTCTAGAATGACTAAACCAATAAATCTTGTACAATGCACTGCTTACCAAACTTGCCGCCTCAGAGGTTTCCCAATTTAAAGACTGTCAGAGATTGTCTTCTTAAATAAATGCTAAGTATTTTTGTTTATTTTAAAAAACATTTTAAAGTTTAATTATTTTAGAACGTAAATTAGCTTCTTCTAAATATGTGAGAATTTTTTGACAGATCTAAACAGACTGTACTGAGAGGTTTGGCAATGGGAGTTACCTCAGCAAAAGAATCAAACTCTTTTACCATGTTTAGGGAAAGTATTTTAGTTTAAAAATGCTCAATTCAAGTTAAGTATTTTTATTCCTTTTTTAAAATATTTGTACTTTTTATTTTAAATAGAATTAGATTTATATGTACTAACACAACTAATCCATTTTTTTTGTAATTAATTATTGAAATGATTCTAATCTGTTATTTTTTTCTCCTATTACAGAGTTGATAGCACTTTACAGAGTTGATAGCACAACTAGTTGTTTGTATCAAGATCCATAATTATGCCCATTAGAAGTGAGCCAAATACTGGAACTGGTCTAGAATGACTACACCTATAGATCTTGTACAATGCATTGCTTACCAAACTTGCCATCTCAGAGTTTTCCCAAATTTAAAAGACTGTCCAGAGATTGTCTTTATAAATAAATGCTAAGTATTTTTTTTATTTTAAAAACATTTTAAAGTTTAATTATTTAAGAACGTAAATTAGCTTCTTCTAAATATGTGAGAATTTTTTGACAGATCTAAACAGACTGTACTGAGAGGTGTCTGGCAATGGGAGTTACCTCATCAAAAGAATCAAACTCTTTTTACCATTGTTTAGGGAAAGTATTTTAGTTTAAAATGCTCAATTCAAGTTAAGTATTTTTATTCCTTTTCATTAAATTATTTGAACTTTTTTATTTTAAAAATAGAATTAGTTTATATGTTCTAATACAACTAATCCATTTTGTTTTGTAATTATTCATTGAATTGATTCTAATCTGTAATTTTTTCTCGCCTTTACAGAGTTGATAGCACAACAAGTTGTTTGTATCAAGATCCATATTCTTATGCCCATTAGAAGTGACCCAAATACTGGAACTGGTCTAGAATGACTACACCAATAAATCTTGTACAATGCACTGCTTACCAAACTTGCCGCCTCAGAGGTTTCCCAATTTAAAAGACTGTCCAGAGATTGTCTTCATATAAATAAATGCTAAGTATTTTTGTTTATTTTAAATACTTTTAAAGTTTAATTATCTATGAACATAAATTAGCTTCCTCTAAATATGTGATAATTTTTTGACTGATCTAAACCCAATGTACTGAGATGTGTTGGCAATGGGAGTTACCACAACAAAAGAATCAAACTCTTTTACCTTGAGTAGGGAAAGTATTTTAGTTAAAAATCCTCATTCAAGTTTAGCATTTGCAGTCCTTTATTTAATTATTTGTACTTTTTATTTTAAATATAATTAAATATGTATGTACTAACACAACTAATTCATTTTGTTTTGTAATTATTCATTGAATTGATTATAATCTGTAGTTGTTTTTTTTTTACTCATTTACAGAGCTGATAGCTCAACAACTTGTTTGAGACAAGATACATTTTTATGTCCGTTGGAAGTGTGCCAAAAACTGGAACTTTTCTAGAATTACTACACCAATAGATCTTGTTTGATGCATAATGTACCAATCTTGCCATCTCAGAGGTTCCCAAATTTAACAGACTGTCTAGAAATTGTCTTCATATATAAATGCTAAGTACTTTTAATATTTTAAATACTTTTTCAAGTTTAATTAGTTAAGAACATACATTAGTTTTTTTAAAGTATGTAGAATTTTTTGACAGATCTAAACAGACTGTACTGAGAGGTGTTGGCAATGGGAATTACCACAACAAAAGAATCAAACTCTTAAATTGAGTATGGAAAGTATTTAAGTTATAAATCCTCAAATCAAGTTAAGTATTTTTATTCTTTTATAAAAATATTTGTAATTTTTATTTTAAATAGAATTAGTATTATATGTACTAACACAACTAACACATTTTGTTTTGTAATTATTCATTGAATTGATTCTAATCTGTAATTTTTTTCTCATTTACAGAGCTGATAGCTCAACAACTTGTTTGAGACAAGGTTAATTTTCATGTCCATTGGAAGTGTGCCAAAACTGGAACTTTTCTAGAATTACTACACCAATAGATCTTGTTTGATGCATAATGTACCAATCTTGCCATCTCAGAGGTTCCCAAATTTAACAGACTGTCTAGAAATTGTCTTCATATATAAATGCTAAGTACTTTTAATATTTAAAATACTTTTTAAAGTTTAATTAGTTAAGAACATACATTGGCGTTTTCCAAATATGATAATTTTTTGACAGATCTAAACAGACTGTGCTGAGAGGTGTTGGCAATGGGAGTTACCACAACAAAAGAATCAAACTCTTAAATTGAGTAGGGAAAGTATTTTAGTTAAAAATCCTCAAATCAAGTTAAGTATTTTTATTCTTTTATAAAAATATTTGTAATTTTTATTTTAAATAGAATTAGTATTATATGTACTAACACAACTAAAACATTTTGTTTTGTAATTATTCATTGAATTGATTCTAATCTGTAATTTTTTTCTCATTTACAGAGCTGATAGCTCAACAACTTGTTTGAGACAAGATAAGATTTTATGTCCATTGGAAGTGTGCCAAAAACTGGAACTTTTCTAGAATGACTACACCAATAGATCTTGTTTGATGCATATTTTACCAATCTTGCCATCTCAGAGGTTTCCAAATTTAACAGACTGTCTAGAAATTGTCTTCTTATATAAATGCTAAGTACTTTTAATAATTTAAATACTTTTTAAAGTTTGATTAGATAAGAACATAAATTGGCTTCTTCTAAATATGTGATAATTTTTTGACAGATCTAAACAGAATGTACTGAGAGGTGTTGGCAGTAGGATTTACCACAACAAAAGAATCAAACTCTTAAATTGAGTAGGGAAAGTATTTTAGTTAAAAATCCTCAAATCAAGTTAAGTATTTTTATTCCTTTATAAAAATATTTGTAATTTTTATTTTAAATAGAATTAGTATTATATGTACTAACACAACTATCACATTTTGTTTTGTAATTATTCATTGAATTGATTCTAATCTGTAATTTTTTCTCATTTACAGAGCTGATAGCTCAACAACTTGTTTGAGACAAGATAAGATTTTATGTCCATTGGAATTGTGCCAAAAACTGGAACTTTTCTAGAATTACTACACCAATAGATCTTGTTTGATGCATAATGTACCAATCTTGCCATCTCAGAGGTTCCCAAATTTAACAGACTGTCTAGAAATTGTCTTCATATATAAATGCTAAGTACGTTTAATATTTTAAATACTTTTTCAAGTTTAATTAGTTAAGAACATAAATTGGCTTCTTCTAAATATGTGAGAATTTTTTGACAGATCTAAACAGACTGTGCTGAGAGGTGTTGGCAATGGGAATTACCACAACAAAAGAATCAAACTCTTAAATTGAGTAGGGAAAGTATTTTAGTTAAAAATCCTCAAATCAAGTTAAGTATTTTTATTCTTTTATAAAAATATTTGTAATTTTTATTTTAAATAGAATTAGTATTATATGTACTAACACAACTAAAACATTTTGTTTTGTAATTATTCATTGAATTGATTCTAATCTGTAATTTTTTTCTCATTTACAGAGCTGATAGCTCAACAACTTGTTTGAGACAAGATACATTTTTATGTCCGTTGGAAGTGTGCCAAAAACTGGAACTTTTCTAGAATGACTACACCAATAGATCTTGTTTGATGCATATTTTACCAATCTTGCCATCTCAGATGTTTCCAAATTTAACAGACTGTCTATAAATTGTCTTCTTATATAAATGCTAAGTATTTTCAATATTTTAAATACTTTTTAAAGTTTAATTAGTTAAGAACATAAATTGGCTTCTTCTAAATATGTGAGAATTTTTTGACAGATCTAAACAGACTGTACTGAGAGGTGTTGGCAGTGGGAGTTACCACAACAAAAGAATCAAACTCTTAAATTGAGTAGGGAAAGTATTTTAGTTAAAAATCCTCAAATCAAGTTAAGTATTTTTATTCTTTTATTAAAATATTTGTAATTTTTATTTTAAATAGAATTAGTATTATATGTACTAACACAACTAAAACATTTTGTTTTGTAATTATTCATTGAATTGATTCTAATCTGTAATTTTTTCTCATTTACAGAGCTGATAGCTCAACAACTTGTTTGAGACAAGATAAGATTTTATGTCCATTGGAATTGTGCCAAAACTGGAACTTTTCTAGAATTACTACACCAATAGATCTTGTTTGATGCATAATGTACCAATCTTGCCATCTCAGAGGTTCCCAAATTTAACAGACTGTCTAGAAATTGTCTTCATATATAAATGCTAAGTACTTTTAATATTTAAAATACTTTTTAAAGTTTAATTAGTTAAGAACATACTTTGGCGTTTTCCAAATATGATAATTTTTTGACAGATCTAAACAGACTGTGCTGAGAGGTGTTGGCAATGGGAATTACCACAACAAAAGAATCAAACTCTTAAATTGAGTAGGGAAAGTATTTTAGTTAAAAATCCTCAAATCAAGTTAAGTATTTTTATTCCTTTATTAAAATATTTGTAATTTTTATTTTAAATAGAATTAGTATTATATGTACTAACACAACTAAAACATTTTGTTTTGTAATTATTCATTGAATTGATTCTAATCTGTAATTTTTTCTCATTTACAGAGCTGATAGCTCAACAACTTGTTTGAGACAAGATAATATTTTATGTCGATTGGAAGTGTGCCAAAAACTGAAACTTTTCTAGAATGACTACACCATTAGATCTTGTTTGATGCATATTTTACCAATCTTGACATCTCAGAGGTTTCCAAATTTAACAGACTGACTAGAAATTGTCTTCTTATATAAATGCTAAGTACTTTTAATATTTTAAATACTTTTTAAAGTTGAATTAGTTAAGAACATAAATTGGCTTCTTATAAATATGTGATAATTTTTTGACAGATCTAAACAGTCTGTGCTGAGAGGTTTTGGCAATGGGAATTACCACAACAAAAGAATCAAACTCTTAAATTGAGTAGGGAAAGTATTTTAGTTAAAAATCCTCAAATCAAGTTAGGTATTTTTATTCCTTTATTAAAATATTTGTAATTTTTATTTTAAATAGAATTAGTATTATATGTACTAACACAACTAAAACATTTTGTTTTGTAATTTTTCATTGAATTGATTCTAATCTGTAATTTTTTTCACATTTACAGAGCTGATAGCTCAACAACTTGTTTGAGACAAGATAATATTTTATGTTGATTGGAAGTGTGCCAAAAACTGAAACTTTTCTAGAATGACTACACCAATAGATCTTGTTTGATGCATATTTTACCAATCTTGACATCTCAGAGGTTTCCAAATTTAACAGACTGACTAGAAATTGTCTTCTTATATAAATGCTAAGTACTTTTGATATTTTAAATACTTTTTAAAGTTGAATTAGTTAAGAACATAAATTGGCTTCTTCTAAATATGTGAGAATTTTTTGACAGATCTAAACAGTCTGTGCTGAGAGGTTTTGGCAATGGGAATTACCACAACAAAAGAATCAAACTCTTAAATTGAGTAGGAAAGTATTTTAGTTAAAAAATCCTCAAATCAAGTTAGGTATTTTTATTCCTTTATTAAAATATTTGTAATTTTTATTTTAAATTGAATTAGTTTTATATGTACTAACACAACTAAAACTTTTTGTTTTGTAATTATTCATTGGATTGATTCTAATCTTTAATTTTTTCTCATTTACAGAGCTGATAGCTCAACAACTTGTTTGAGACAAGATAAGATTTTATGTCCATTGGAATTGTGCCAAAAAAACTGGAACTTTTCTAGAATTACTACATCAATAGATCTTGTTTGATGCATAATGTACCAATCTTGCCATCTCAGAGGTTCCCAAATTTAACAGACTGTCTAGAAATTGTCTTCATATATAAATGCTAAGTACTTTTAATATTTTAAATACTTTTTAAAGTTTAATTCGTTAAGAACATACTTTAGCGTTTTCCAAATATGATAATTTTTTGACAGATCTTAACAGACTGTGCTGAGAGGTGTTGGCAATGGGAATTACCACAACAAAAGAATCAAATTCTTAAATTGAGTAGGGAAAGTATTTTAGTTAAAAATCCTCAAATCAAGTTAAGTATTTTTATTCCTTTATTCAAATATTTGTAATTTTTATTTTAAATAGAATTAGTATTATATGTACTAACACAACTAAAACTTTTTGTTTTGTAATTATTCATTAAATTGATTCTAATCTGTAATTTTTTCTCATTTACAGAGCTGATAGCTCAACATCTTGTTTGAGACAAGATAAGATTTTATGTCCATTGGAAGTGTGCCAAAAACTGGAACTTTTCTAGAATGACTACACCAATAGATCTTGTTTGATACATAATTTTACCAATCTTGTCATCTCAGAGGTTTCCAAATTTAATAGACTGTCTAGAAATTGTCTTCTTTTATAAATGCTAAGTACGTTTAATATTTTAAAATACTTTTTAAAGTTTAATTAGTTAAGAACATAAATTGGCTTCTTCTAAATATGTGATAATTTTTTGACAGATCTAAACAGACTGTGCTGAGAGGTGTTGGCAATGGGAATTACCACAACAAAAGAATCAAACTCTTAAATTGAGTAGGGAAAGTATTTTAGTTAAAAATCCTCAAATCAAGTTAGGTATTTTTATTTTTTATAAAAATATTTGTAATTTTTATTTTAAATAGAATTAGTATTATATGTACTAACACAACTAAAACATTTTGTTTTGTAATTTTTCATTGAATTGATTCTAATCTGTAATTTTTTTCTCATTTACAGAGCTGATAGCTCAACAACTTGTTTGAGACAAGATAGATTTTTATGTCCATTGGAATTGTGCCAAAACTGGAACTTTTCTAGAATTACTACACCAATAGATCTTGTTTGATGCATAATGTACCAATCTTGCCATCTCAGAGGTTCCCAAATTTAACAGAATGTCTAGAAATTGTCTTCATATATAAATGCTAAGTACTTTTAATATTTAAAATACTTTTTAAAGTTTAATTAGTTAAGAACATAAATTGGCTTTTCATAAATATGATGAATTTTTTGACAGATCTAAAACAGACTGTGCTGAGAGGTGTTGGCAATGGGAATTACCACAACAAAAGAATCAAACTCTTAAATTGAGTAGGGAAAGTATTTTAGTTAAAAATCCTCAAATCAAGTTAAGTATTTTTATTCCTTTATAAAAATATTTGTAATTTTTATTTTAAATAGAATTAGTATTATATGTACTAACACAACTAACACATTTTGTTTTGTAATTATTCATTGAATTGATTCTAATCTGTAATTTTTTTCTCATTTACACAGCTGATAGCTCAACAACTTGTTTGAGACAAGGTTAATTTTCATGTCCATTGGAAGTGTGCCAAAACTGGAACTTTTCTAGAATGACTACACCAATAGATCTTGTTTGATGCATATTGTACCAATCTTGCCATCTCAGAGGTTCCCAAATTTAATAGACTGTCTAGAAATTGTCTTCATATATAAATGCTAAGTACTTTTAATATTTTAAAAATATTTTTTAAAGTTTAATTAGTTAAGAACATAAATTGGCTACTTCTAAATATGTCATAATTTTTTGACAGATCTAAACAGACTGTACTGAGAGGTGTTGGCAATGGGAGTTACCACAACAAAGAATCAAACTCTTAAATTGAGTAGGGAAAGTATTTTAGTTAAAAATCCTCAAATCAAGTTAAGTATTTTTTATTCCTTTATAAAAATATTTGTAATTTTTATTTTAAATAGAATTAGTATTATATGTACTAACACAACTAAAACATTTTGTTTTGTAATTATTCATTGAATTGATTCTAATCTGTAATTTTTTCTCATTTACAGAGCTGATAGCTCAACAACTTGTTTGAGACAAGATAAGATTTTATGTCCATTGGAATTGTGCCAAAACTGGAACTTTTCTAAAATTACTACACCAATAGATCTTGTTTGATGCATAATGTACCAATCTTGCCATCTCAGAGGTTCCCAAATTTAACAGACTGTCTAGAAATTGTCTTCATATATAAATGCTAAGTACTTTTAATATTTTAAAATACTTTTTAAAGTTTAATTAGTTAAGAACATAAATTGGCTTCTTCTAAATATGTGATAATTTTTTGACAGATCTAAACAGACTGTGCTGAGAGGTGTTGGCAATGGGAATTACCACAACAAAAGAATCAAACTCTTAAATTGAGTAGGGAATGTATTTTAGTTAAAAATCCTCAAATCAAGTTAAGTATTTTTATTCTTTTATAAAAATATTTGTAATTTTTTATTTTAAATAGAATTAGTATTATATGTACTAACACAACTAACACATTTTGTTTTGTAATTATTCATTGAATTGATTCTAATCTGTAATTTTTTCTCATTTACAGAGCTGATAGTTCAACAACTTGTTTGAGACAAGATAAGATTTTATGTCCATTGGAATTGTGCCAAAACTGGAACTTTTCTAGAATTACTACACCAATAGATCTTGTTTGATGCATAATTGTACCAATCTTGCCATCTCAGAGGTTTCCAAATTTAACAGACTGTCTAGAAATTGTCTTCTTATATAAATGCTAAGTACTTTTAATATTTTAAATACTTTTTAAAGTTTAATTAGTTAAGAACATAAATTTGCTTCTTCTAAACATGCATGAATTTTTTGACAGATCTAAACAGACTGTGCTGAGAGGTGTTGGCAGTGGGAGTTACCACAACAAAAGAATCAAACTCTTAAATTGAGTAGGGAAAGTATTTTAGTTAAAAATCCTCAAATCAAGTTAAGTATTTTTATTCTTTTTATAAAAATATTTGTAATTTTTATTTTAAATAGAATTAGTATTATATGTACTAACACAACTAACACATTTTGTTTTGTAATTATTCATTGAATTGATTCTAATCTGTAATTTTTTCTCATTTACAGAGCTGATAGCTCAACAACTTGTTTGAGACAAGATTAATTTTCATGTCCATTGGAATTGTGCCAAAACTGGAACTTTTCTAGAATGACTACACCAATAGATCTTGTTTGATGCATAATGTACCAATCTTGCCATCTCAGAGGTTCCCAAATTTAACAGACTGTCTAGAAATTGTCTTCATATATAAATGCTAAGTACTTTTAATATTTAAAATACTTTTTAAAGTTTAATTAGTTAAGAACATAAATTGGCTTCTTCCTAAATATGTAATCAATTTTTTGATAGATCTAAATAGAATGTACTGAGAGGTGTTGGCAGTGGGGAGTTACCAATCAACAAAAGAAATCAAACTCTTAAATTGAGGGAATGTATTTTAGTTAAAAATCCTCAAATCAAGTTAAGTATTTGCATTCTTTTATTAAAAATATTTGTATTATTTTTATTTTAAATAGAATTAGTATTATATGTACTAACACAACTAACACATTTTGTTTTGTAATTATTCATTGAATTGATTCTAATCTGTAATTTTTTCTCATTTACAGAGCTGATAGCTCAACAACTTGTTTGAGACAAGATAAGATTTTATGTCCATTGGAACATGTGCCAAAACTGGAACTTTTCTAAGAAATACTACACCAATAGATCTTGTTTGATGCATAATGTACCAATCTTGCCATCTCAGAGGTTCCCAAATTTAACAGACTGTCTAAGAAATTGTCTTCATATATAAATGCTAAGTACTTTTAATATTTTAAAATACTTTTTAAAGTTTAATTAGTTAAGAACATAAATTGGCTTCTTCTAAATATGTGTGAATTTTTTGACAGATCTAAACAGACTGTGCTGAGGGGTGTTGGCAGTGGGAGTTACCACAACAAAATAATCAAACTCTTAAATTAATTAGGGAATGTATTTTAGTTAAAAATCCTCAAATCAAGTTAAGTATTTTTTATTCTTTATAAAAATATTTGTAATTTTTATTTTAAATAGAATTAGTATTATATGTACTAACACAACTAACACATTTTGTTTTGTAATTATTCATTGAATTGATTCTAATCTGTAATTCTTTTTCTCATTTACAGAGCTGATAGCTCAACAAGCTTGTTTGAGACAAGATAAATTTTCATGTCCATTGGAAGTGGTAGCCAAAACTGGAACTCCTTCTAGAATGACTACACCAATAGATCTTGACTTGATGCATAATGTACCAATCTTCCCATCTAAGAGGTTTCCAAATTTAACAGACTGTCTAGAAATTGTCTTCTTAAATAAATGCTAAGTACTTTTTAATATTTAAAATACGTTTTAAAGTTTAATTAGTTAAGAACATAAATTGGCTTCTTCTAAATATGTGATAAATTTTTTGACAGATCTAAACAGACTGTACTGAGAGGTGTTGGCAGTGGGAGTTACCACAACAAAAGAATCAAACTCTTAAATTTGAGTAGGGAAAGTATTTTAGTTAAAAATCCTCAAATCAAGTTAAGTATTTTTATTCCTTTATTAAAATATTTGTAATTTATTTTAAATAGAATTAGTATTAAGTGTACTAACACAACTAACACATTTTGTTTTGTAATTATTCATTGAATTGATTCTAATCTGTAATTTTTTTCACATTTACAGAGTCTGATAGCTCAACAACTTGTTTGGACAAGAAAAAAGATTTTATGTCCATTAAAATTGTGCCAAAACTGGAACTGTTCTAGAATGACTACACCAATAGATCTTGTTCGATGCATTGCTTACCAATCTTGCCATCTCAGAGGTTCTAAAATTTAACAAACTGTCAAGAAATTGTCTTCATAAATAAATGCTAAGTATTTTTAATTATTTAAAAAACTTTTTAAAGTTTAATTAGTTAAGAACATAAATTAACTTGCTTTTAAATATGTGTAATTTTTTGATCAGATCTAAACAGACTGTACTGAGAGGTGTTGGCAGTGGAGTTACCACACCAAAATAATCAAACTCTTAAACTAAGTAGGGAATGTATTTTAGTTATAAATTCCTCAATTCAAGTTAAGTATTTTTATTCTTTTATCAAAATATTTGTAATTTTTATTTTAAATAGAATTAGTATTATATGTACTAACACAACTAACCCATTTTGTTTTGTAATTATTCTTGAATTGATTCTAATCTGTAATTTTTTCTCCTTTACAGAGCTGATAGCACAACAAGTTGTTTTGATGAAGATTCATATTCATGCCCATTAAAAGTGAGCCAAATAATGGAACTGTTCTAGAATGACTACACCAATAGATCTTGTGAAATAAATTGCTTACCAAACTTCCCATCTCAGAGGTTCCCAAATTTAAAAGACTGTCTAAAAATTTTCTTCAAAAAAAAATGCTAAGTGTTTTTTTATTATTTTAAAAAACATTTTAAAGTTTAATTAGTTAAGAACATAAATTAGCTTCTTCTAAATATGTGTAAATATTTTGACAGATCTAAACAGACTTTACTGAGAGGTGTTGGCAATGGGAGTTACCTCAACAAAAGAATCAAACTCTTTTACCAAGTTTAGGGAAAGTATTTTAGTTTAAAATCCTCAATTCAAGTTAAGTATTTTTATTCCTATTTTAAAATATTTGTACTTTTTATATTATAAAGAATTAGTATTATATGTACTAACATAACTAACCCATTTTGTTTGTAATTATTTATTGAATTGATTCTAATCTGTAATTTTTTTCCTCTTTTACAATGTTGATAGTCCCACCAAGTTGTTTGAGACAAGGTTAATTTTCATGTCCATTGGAAGTGTGCCAAAAACTGTAACTTTGTAGAAATGACTACACCAATAGATCTTGTTTGATGCATATTGTACAAATCTTGCCATCTCAGAGGTTTCCAAATTTAATAGACTGTCTAGAAATTGTCTTCTTTTATAAATGCTAAGTACGTTTAATATTTAAAATACGTTTTAAAGTTTAATTAGTTCAGAACATAAATTGGCTACTTCTAAATATGTGATAATTTTTTGACAGATCTAAACAGAATGTACTGATAGGTGTTGGCAGTGGGAGTTACCACAACAAAAGAATCAAACTCTTAAATTGAGTAGGGAAAGTATTTTAGTTAAAAATCCTCAAATCAAGTTAAGTATTTTTATTCCTTTATTAAAATATTTGTAATTTTTTTTGAAATAGAATTAGTATTATATGTACTAACACAACTAACACATTTTGTTTTGTAATTATTCATTGAATTGATTCTAATCTGTAATTTTTTCTCATTTACAGAGCTGATAGCTCAACAACTTGTTTGAGACAAGATAAGATTTTATGTCCATTGGAATTGTGCCAAAACTGGAACTTTTTTAGAATTACTACACCAATAGATCTTGTTTGATGCATAATGTACCAATCTTGCCATCTCAAAGGTTCCCAAATTTAACAGACTGTCTAGAAATTGTCTTCTTATATAAATGCTAAGTACTTTTAATATTTTAAATACTTTTTAAAGTTTAATTAGTTAAGAACATACTTTGGCGTTTTCCAAATATGATAATTTTTTGACAGATCTAAACAGACTGTGCTGAGAGGTGCATACAAATGGGGAATACCACAACAAAAGAATCAAACTCTTGGAAATTGAGTTAAGGAGTATTTTAATTAAAAAAATCCTCAAATCAAGTTAAGTATTTTTATTCTTTTATAAAAATATTTGTAATTTTTATTTTAAATAGAATTAGTATTATATGTACTAAAACCACTAACACATTTTGTTTTGTAATTATTCATTGAATTGATTCTAATCTGAAATTTTTTTCTCATTTACACAGCTGATAGCTCAACAACTTGTTTGAGACAAGGTTAATTTTCAAGTACATTGGAAGTGTGCCAAAACTGGAACTTTTCTAGAATGACTACACCAATAGATCTTGTTTGATACATATTGTACCAATCTTGCCATCTCAGAGAGCTCCCAAATTTAATAGACTGTCTAGAAAGGTCTTCACTTTTCAAATGCTAAGTACGTTTTAATATTTAAAATACGTTTTAAAAGTTTAATGAACATAAATTAGCTTCTTCTAAATATGTATAATTTTTTGACAGATCTAAACAGACTGTACTGAGAGGTTTGGCAATGGGAGTTACCTCAACAAAAGAATCAAACTCTTTTACCATGTTTAGGGAAAGTATTTTAGTTTAAAATCCTCAATTCAAGTTAAGTATTTTTATTCCTTTTTTAAAATATTTGTACTTTTTATTTTAAATAGAATTAGTTTATATGTACTAACACAACTAATCCATTTTGTTTTGTAATTATTCATTGAATTGATTCTAATCTGTAATTTTTTTCTCTTTTACAGAGCTGATAGCACAACAAGTTGTTTGTATCAAGATCCATATTCATGCCATTAAAGTGAGCCAAATACTGGAACTGTTCTAGAATGACTACACCAATAGATCTTGTAAAATGCATTGCTTACCAAACTTGCCATCTCAGAGGTTCCCAAATTTAATAGACTGTCTAGAGATTGTCTTCATAAATAAATGCTAAGTATTTTTATTAATTTAAAAAAACATTTTAAAGTTTAATTAGTTAAGAACATAAATTAGCTTCTTCTAAATATGTATAAATTTTTGACAGATCTAAACAGACTGTACTGAGAGGTGTTGGCAATGGGAGTTACCTCAACAAAAGAATCAAACTCTTTTACCAAGTTTAGGGAAAGTATTTTAGTTTAAAATCCTCAATTCAAGTTAAGTATTTTATTCTTTTTTAAAATATTTGTATTTTATTTTAAATAGAATTAGTTTAAATGTACTAACACAACTAATCCATTTTGTTTTGTAATTATTCATTGAATTGATTCTAATCTGTAATTTCTCCTTTACAGAGCTGATAGCAACAAGTTGTTTGTATCAAGATCCATATTCATGCCCATTAGAAGTGAGCCAAATACTGGAACTGTTCTAGAATGACTACACCAATAGATCTTGTAAATGCATTGCTTACCAAACTTGCCATCTCAGAGGTTCCCAAATTTAATAGACTGTCTAGAGATTGTCTTCATAAATAAATGCTAAGTATTTTTTTTTTATTTTAAAAAACATTTTAAAGTTTAATTATTTAAGAACATAAATTAGCTTCTTCTAAATATGTGTAAATTTTTTGACAGATCTAAACAGACTGTACTGAGAGGTGTTGGCAATGGGAGTTACCTCAACAAAAGAATCAAACTCTTTTACCAAGTTTAGGAAAGTATTTTAGTTTAAAATCCTCAATTCAAGTTAAGTATTTTTATTCCTTTTTTAAAATTTTTGTACTTTTTATTTTAAATAGAATTAGTTTATATGTACTAACACAACTAATCCATTTTGTTTTGTAATTATTCATTGAATTGATTCTAATCTGTAATTTTTTCTCCTTTACAGAGCTGATAGCACAACAAGTTGTTTGTATCAAGATCCATATTCATGCCCATTAGAAGTGAACCAAATACTGGAACTGTTAGAATGACTACACCAATAGATCTTGTAAATGCATTGCTTACCAAACTTGCCATCTCAGAGGTTCCCAAATTTAAAAGACTGTCTAGAGATTGTCTTCATAAATAAATGCTAAGTATTTTTTTTTTATTTTTAAAAAAAACATTTTAAAGTTTAATTAGTTAAGAACATAAATTGCTTCTTCTAAATATGTATAATTTTTGACAGATCTAAACAGACTGTACTAAGAGGTTTTGGCAATGACTATTTTTTTATGCTCGCAGTTGGTAGTGCGGTAAAGCGCCTAATTGTCTGCTGAGAGTCAAGGATTCAAACTCCGGTGAGTGCCAATGGATTTTCAAGTCATTGGTTAAACTTCCCGCTACATTTCCGGTGGTGCCTCCATGACCATTGCACTTTTGGCTATGGTGGTGATGAAATAGGATCACCATAAAAACCGCGTCAATAGTGTTTATAGGATCGTTATTTCTATGTTAAGATGCGACATTTTGTCCATGTTATTTTTAACAAATTTTTATGATTTCTTATTGTTCATCTATCTGTCCAGCGCAGGATTTTCGTATAAAATATACACCCTTGAGTGCCCCAAATATTATGTTTATGTGAGCAACTGTCACATATACTTAACTATTTGGCACTGAATAGAATATATCTGGACTTACAAAGGGCCCACATATCTCAAATAGCTTAGGACCTTATGCATTCTATATCCGGCCCATCATATGCCTTCTCTTTTAGCTAGATTTACGCACCTCCCCTATTACCCCTCTTCCATCACTCTAGCACAAAGCAAGAAGTTTTCATTTTTAGTTATTCATAAAAAAACCTGTTAATTTTCCAACTCAAGTGGGGGGGGGGATTTATTATGCAAATAATTTTTTTAGGCGGTTTTAATACTCTCACTGATTTACATGTTATATAGGCAATGTTTTTAAAACACAAACTGTTTGTAATTTGTACACACACTATACTCCCATCATCCACCAACACTTAATGTACTTAGAAGTGAGTCCTATATTGCATCCACCCACCACCCATAAACCGGGCCGCAGCAACTTTCAACACTTGTCAAGGGGGGCTCAAGATTTTAGGTTTGAGTGTCCCCCAGTTTTCCTTGTCTGTAGAAGCCCTAGGGGCTCCAGATTTTCTCGCTTTGGCCTTGACATCCGAGCCGCACTAATGGGGAGGGGGTTGTTAAGGGTTTTTAAGCCCAATTTTCGTCGCAGTAAACTCGTAAAAAGGTCCTGCCCTAAAAATACTACAGTGTTGACCGCTCTTCCCTAATAACGCCTCTGGGTATAATGGCAGGTTGTTGCTTAGAGTAAAACAAACTATTTACTGAATCCCCCCTCCCCACCAAAAAAAACAACAACAAACAAACAATTCAACAACACGTTATAAACAAAGAATATGTATTAGACATGTCACATGGATTTTATTAACGACAATGATTTTACACTGTGGTGGAATACACACGCTACGTTAAGTCCAACTAGACGGTCTTAATATATGTAACTTTCTTTGATCACAATACGTCCTGTCCCACGTCGAAGGTCTCTGTCAAGCTGCTGCACACCTTGTTGCTAAAAGTCCAGCTACACACACGCACGTGTTCCGTGATCTGGTCAGTTCACCTGCTAGCCTCTGAGTACCCTGACCATTCATACTTAAAAAAGTTGCAGCCATGCAGTGACCTACTTACGAGCAAAGTCACTTAGTGCTCAATCTGCTTATAGCTCGATGATCAGTTGTTTGTCACATATTAAGTGGACACAATTTGAAAAAAAAAAGTGGAACAAAGAACAACGGAACTTTAAATTTGCATTGAAGGTGGTCAGTTGTAAGTTAACCGTCTTTCTCCCGCCCATTATGTAACCTTTTAAGACCTGTTAACCTTTATTATGAATCATCAATTACCACATGCCCGTTTTAGGGCTTCTGGGGCCCTAAAGACTCTCCGAAAAGCAAAAGTACCCATTCTGGCGCCTGGTGATATCATCATGGGCCCCCTGTGTTAATAGTAAGGGCCGCCAGTTGCGGTTCGTCGTCCTCCACCCCCCTTCTCCAAATCCTTCCCCCCACCCCTAAAGTGACTTAATTGTTGGGGGTCAAGTTTGAGTACAATTACATACGTTTTTTTTTAAATTACAAATAAGACTATAGGTACAATGTACTCACAGGGCACGTACGCGCTCAAGCTCTCCAACAATGTACTAGGGTAGTACACATACAGTACCCCATCACTCGAGTATGTCATATATGTCAAAAACTGTTTTCAGCAAAAAAAGGCATTTACAAAAAACACTTCTGGTGATATCTTCAGGCTATTCGGGGCCTAAGTCGTGTATAATGTTGGACATAGGGCAATTATCATGTGGGCCAAAGGGCGATTATCATGTGGGCCATAATGCAATTATCATGTGGGCCATAGGGCGAATATCATGTGCGCCATTGGGCAATTATCATGTGGGAAATAGGGCGATTATCATGTGGGCCATAATGCAATTATCATGTGGGTCATGGGCGATTATCATGTGGGTGATATGCCGATTATCATGTGGGCCATAATGCAATTATCATGTGGGCCATAGGGCGAATATCATGTGCGCCATTGGGCAAATATTATGTTGGCATTAGGGCAATTATCATGTGGGCCATAGGGCGATTATCATGTGGGTCATGGGCAATTATCATGTGGGCCATAGGGCTATTATCATGTGGGCGATATGGCAATTGTCATGTGGGCCATAGGACGATTATCTAGGGCCATAAGTGTAGCACATTCATATATACTCAATCACATAATCTCTAAACACAGTTCCTCCCCCCCCCCACACACACAAATGGGTGTCTGAGGCAGTTATCCTATAATAGGATTCCTATTAGCCAGATTTAATAACCGCCACTGCATACGACATTGTTATTATTTGTATAAACGGGATAACGGTCAATTGGTGAGTTGTTTTATGTCAGTGTGTGTGTATGTGTGTGTGACCCGGCTGTTCTCTCATATGCAATGTTTAATTCGCAGTTTTGACCATGTGTGTGTTTGTGAGACCAGACTATTTTTACACATTCAATATTCACACGCGGTTTTGACCATAGTGATATGTGGAAACAAAAATGTGTCGGATGTGCCGTCACAGTGTTGAAAAAAAACACGTAGCACACACACACACACACACACATGGTTGGATGACCACTCCTCGAGACGGGCGCTGATCAACAGTGCCTGGCGTGGTCATCTGTGTTGCTTATATTTTCTTGATAGGTGAGCTTTCATTCACGGAGCAGTCATTTCATCGGAAACATTGTTGCATTACAGTGGTGAAAATATGTTTTCTTCTCCAAAAGGTGTCAATATAATTGGCTATTGAAATGGACTAAAATAAAATAATTCAAAGATTTTAAACAAGTAAGTTTTAATTTTAATTTATTCTTCATTATTAAACCGATTGCTATTTAAGAAACGTGTTCGGACCGAAAAAATAAAGAGGCATTGGTACTATAGTAAAGTTACTATCTTAAATTATAAAAAAAAACATTTTTAATAAAATGCAAATATAGAAGAAATGGACCTAACATTCAGCTGGTGATTAAACTTAATTCCTTCCATAAATGTTTGCAGTATTTAAAAGTTCTTTTGAGGAGGTAGCCTTTCATTGTGTTTATGCTTATTTGTTCAATGGATTGACAACACATTCAATGTATCCTAGAGGAATTTTTTTCTAACTTTAATTGCGGCCATAAATGATTGCAGTATTTAGAAGTTAATATGGTGAGGTAACCTGACATTGTGTTTATGAAAATTTGTTCCAATGCACTGACAACACATTCAAGAAATGCTAGTGATATTGAATTCTTGTGTTTTCTTTTGTCATTTTAAAGTTTAATTAGTTAAAAACATAAATTAACTTCTTCTAAATAAGTGTGAATTTTTTGACAGATCTAAACAGACTGTACTGAGAGGTGTTGGCAATGGGAGTAAACTCAACAAAAGAATAAACTCTTTTACCATGTTTAGGGAAAGTATTGTAGTTTAAAATTCTAAATTAAAGTTGAGTATTTTTTTTCCTTTATTAAAATATATGCACTTTTTAATTTCAATAGAATTAGTTTATATGTACTAACACAACTAATCCATTTTGGTTTGTAATTATTCATTGAATTGATTCTAATCTGTAATTTTTTTCTCCTTTACAGAGTTGATTGTCCAACAAGTTGTTTGGATCAAGATCCTTATTCATTTCCATTAGAAGTGAGCTAAATAATGCAACTGTTCTAGACTGTCTACACCAATAGATATTTTACAATGCATTGCTTACCGATCTTGTCATCTCAGAGGTTCCCAAATTTAAGAGTGGTCTAGAAATTGACTTCATAAAAATGCTAAGTACTTTTTTTTTTTAATTTAAAGAACATTTTAAAGATTAATTATCTAAGAACATAAATTAGCTTCTTTTAAATATGTGTAATTTTTTTGACAGATCTAAACAGACTGTAATGAGAGGTGTTGGCATTGGTAGTTAACTCAAGAAAAAAATTAAACTCTTACATTGAGTAGGGAAAGTATTTTAGTTTAAAATCCTCAATTCAAGTTAAGTATTTTTATTCCTTTTTTTTTTAAATATTTGCACTTTTTATTTTAAATAGAATTAGTTTTATATGGACTAACACAACTAATCCATTTTGTTTTGTAATTATTCATTGAATTGATTCTAATCTGTAATTTTTTTCTCCTTTACAGTGCTGATAGCACAACAAGATGTTTGTAACAAGATAAATTTTCATGTCCATTGGAAGTGAGCTAAATACTGGAACTGTTCGAGAATGACTACACAAATAAATCTTGTACAATGAATTGCTTACCAAACTTGCCATCTAAGAGGTTCCCAAATTTAATAGACTGTCTAGAGATTGTCTTCATAAATAAATGCAAAGTATTTTTTTTTTATTTTAAAGAACATTTTAAAGTTTAAGTATTTTAGAACATAAATTAGCTTCTTCTAAATATGTGTGAATTTTTTGACAGATCTAAACAGACTGTACTGAGAGCTGTTTGCAATGGGAGTAACCTCAACAAAAGAATCAAATTCTTTTACCATGTTTAGGGAAAGTATATTAGTTAAAAATTCTCAATTCAAGTTAAGTATTTTTATTCCTTTTTTTTTAAATATTTGCACTTTTTATTTTAAATAGAATTAGTTTTATATGTACTAACACAACTAATCCATTTTGTTTTGTAATTATTCATTGAATTAATTTTAATCTGTAATTTTTTTCTCCTTAACAGTGCTGATAGCACAAGCTGTTTGTAACAAGATAAATTTTCATATCCATTGGAAGTGAGCTAAATACTGGAACTGTTCGAGAATGACTACACCAATAGATCTTGTACAATGAATTGCTTACCAAACTTGCCATCTCAGAGGATCCCAAATATGATAGACTGTCTAGAGATTGTCTTCATAAATAAATGCTAAGTATTAATATTATTTTAAAAAAACATTTTAAAGTTTAATTTGTTAACAACATAAATTAGCTTCTTCTAAATAAGTGTGAATTTTTTGACAGATTTAAACAGACAGTACTGAGAGCTGTTTGCAATGGGAGTAGCCTCAACAAAAGAATCAAACTCTTACAATGAGTAGGGAAAGTATTTTAGTTAAAAACCTCAATTCAAGTTAAGTATTTTTATTCCTTAATTAAAATATTTGTACTTTTTATTTTAAATAGAATGTTTTATATGTACTAACACAACTGATCCATTTTGTTTTGTAATTATTCATTGAATTGATTCTAATCTGTAACTTTTTCTCCTTTACAGTGCTGATAGCACAACAAGATGTTTGTAACAAGATAAATTTTTTTTTTTTTTTTTTTTAACATTTTTATTTTTTAAATTTCATGTCCATTGGAAGTGAGCTAAATACTGAAACTGTTCGAGAATGACTACACCAATAAATCTTGTACAATGAATTGCTTACCAAACTTGCCATCTAAGAGGTTCCCAAATTTAACAGACTGACTAGAAATTGACTTCACAAAAAATGCTAAGTACTTTTTTTTATTTTAAAGAACATTTTAAAGTTTAATTATTTAAGAACATAAATTAGCTTCTTCTAAATATGTGTGGATTTTTTGACATATATAAACAGACTGTACTGAGAGGTGTTGGCATTGGTAGTTAAATCAAAAAAAGAATTAAACTCTTACATTGAGTAGGGAAAGTATTTTAGTTAAAAAACCTCAATTCAAGTTAAGTATTTTTATTCCTTAATTAAAATATTTGTACTTTTTATTTTAAATAGAATTAGTTTTATATGTACTAACACAACTAATCCATTTTGTTTTGTAATTATTCATTGAATTGATTCTAATCTGTAATATTTTTCTCCTTTACAGTGCTGATAGCACAACAAGATGTTTGTAACAAGATAAATTTTCTTGTCCATTGGAAGTGAGCTAAATACTGGAACTGTTCGAGAATGACTACACCAATAGATCTTGTACAATGAATTACTTACCAAACTTGCCATCTCAGAGGATCCCAAATATGATAGACTGTCTAGAGATTGTCTTCATAAATAAATGCTAAGTATTAATATTATTTTAAAAAAACATTTTAAAGTTTAATTTGTTAACAACATAAATTAGCTTCTTCTAAATAAGTGTGAATTTTTTGACAAATTTAAACAGACAGTACTGAGAGCTGTTTGCAATGGGAGTAACCTCAACAAAAGAATCAAATTCTTTTACCATGTTTAGGGAAAGTATATTACCGTATATACTCGCGTATAAGTCGAAAAATTTATGCCAGAATATATATGTCAAAAAACTGGGTCGACTTATACACGGGTCAATGCAATTTTCCAAAGAATGTTGGTGAAGAAACGCCATGTTTAACACATTAGACCGCCATTAAGTCGTGCAGTGAATGTTTCCCTTACTCTATTACATGTTAAGCCAGCAACACTATAATGATACTTAATGATACTTTAAAGATAATTATAACATAAATAACCAGCCTGTTCAAGTTTTAATTAAATATTTTATCATTTGGAAAATATTAAATTTGAATGTAAGCTTTAGTTATTCCAGGTTCCAGTTGTGCTACTTTCAACCGGGTGTTGACAATAAAGAGAAAGGGATCGGATTTTGAAGGATTTGATTGAGAAACTTTGGCCAAATTTGGCAAACTTATTATATGTCTGAATAAATAAAGTTAATTACGATCACTTGCCTGATTTTGTAAAGGTCCTTAATTTCTAGTCTCGACTGATCCACGGGTCATAGCAAATTCTTTAATTTTTGGCCTGAAAAAGGGGGTCGACTTATCCGTGAGATCGACTTTTACGCGAGTATATACGGTAGTTAAAAATTCTCAATTCAAGTTAAGTATTTTTATTCCTTTTTTTTTTAAATATTTGCACTTTTTATTTTCAATAGAATTAGTTTATATGAACTAACACAACTAATCTATTTTGTTTTGTAATTATTCATTGAATTGATTCTAATCTGTAATTTTTTTCTCCTTTACAGTGCTGATAGCAAAACAAGATGTTTGTAACAAGATAAATTTTCATGTCCATTGGAAGTGAGCTAAATACTGGAACTGTTCGAGAATGACTACACCAATATATCTTGTACAATGAATTGCTTACCAAACTTGCCATCTAAGAGGTTCCCAAATTTAATAGAATGTCTAGAGATTGTCTGCATAAATAAATGCTAAGTATTTTTTTTTATTTTAAAGAACATTTTAAAGGTTAATTTTTTTAGAACATAAATTAGCTTCTTCTAAATATGTGTGAATTTTTTGACAGATCTCAACAGACTGTACTGAGAGGTGTTGGCAATGGCAGTAAAATCAGCAAAAGAATCAAACTCTTTTACCATGTTTAGGGAAAGTATTTTAGTTTAAAATTCTCAATTCAAGTTAAGTATTTTTATTCCTTTATTAAAATATTTGCACTTTTTATTTTAAATAGAATTAGTTTGATATGTACTAACACAACTAATCCATTTTGTTTTGTAATTATTCATTGAATTAATTCCTAATCTGTAATTTTTTTCTCCTTAACAGTGCTGATTGCACAACAAGATGTTTGTAACAAGATAAATTTTCATATGCATTGGAAGTGAGCTAAATACTGGAACTGTTCGAGAATGACTACACCAATAGATCTTGCAAAGCATGACTGCTTACCAAACTTGCCATCTCAGAGGTTCCCAAATTTAAGAGTGGTCTAGAAATTGACTTCACAAAAAATGTTGAAAGTACTTTTTTTATTTGAAAGAACATTTTAAAGTTTAATTATTTAAGAAACAAAATTAAATTAGCTTTTTTTTAAATATGAATTTTTTGACAGATCTAAACAGACTGTACTGAGAGGTGTTGGCATTGGTAGTTAACTCAAGAAAAGAATTAAACTCTTACATTGAGTAGGGAAAGTATTTTAGTTTAAATTCCTCAATTCAAGTTAAGTATTTTTATTCCTTTTTTTTTAAATATTTGCACTTTTTATTTTAAATAGAATTAGTTTATATGAACTAACACAACTAATCCATTTTGTTTTGTAATTATTCATTGAATTGATTCTAATCTTTAATTTTTTTCTCCTTTACAGTGCTGATAGCACAACAAGATGTTTGTAACAAGATACATTTTCATGTCCATTGGAAGTGAGCTAAATATTGGAACTGTTCGAGAATGACTACACCAATAGATCTTGTACAATGAATTGCTTACCAAACTTGCCATCTCAGAGGTTCCCAAATTTAAGAGTGGTCTAGAAATTGACTTCACAAAAAATGCTAAGTACTTTTTTTTATTTTAAAGAACATTTTAAAGTTTAATTTTTTAAGAACATAAATTAGCTTTTTTTTAAATATGTGGGAATTTTTTGACAGATCTAAACAGACTGTACTGAGAGGTGTTGGCATTGGTAGTTAACTCAAGAAAAGAATTAAACTCTTACATTGAGTAGGGAAAGTATTTTAGTTAAAAAACCTCAATTCAAGTTAAGTATTTTTATTCCTTAATTAAAATATTTGTACTTTTTATTTTAAATAGAATTAGTTTTATATGTACTAACACAACTAATCCATTTTGTTTTGTAATTATTCATTGAATTGATTCTAATCTGTAATTTTTTTTCTCCTTTACAGTGCTGATAGCACAACAAGATGTTTGTAACAAGATAAATTTTCTTGTCCATTGGAAGTGAGCTAAATACTGGAACTGTTCGAGAATGACTACACCAATAGATCTTGTACAATGAATTACTTACCAAACTTGCCATCTCAGAGGATCCCAAATATGATAGACTGTCTAGAGATTGTCTTCATAAATAAATGCTAAGTATTAATATTATTTTTAAAAAACATTTTAAAGTTTAATTTGTTAACAACATAAATTAGCTTCTTCTAAATAAGTGTGAATTTTTTGACAAATTTAAACAGACAGTACTGAGAGCTGTTTGCAATGGGAGTAACCTCAACAAAAGAATCAAATTCTTTTACCATGTTTAGGGAAAGTATATTACCGTATATGCTCGCGTATAAGTCGAAAAATTTATGCCAGAATATATATGTCAAAAAACTGGGTCGACTTATACACGGGTCAATGCAATTTTCCAAAGAATGTTGGTGAAGAAACGCCATGTTTAACACATTAGACCGCCATTAAGTCGTGCAGTGAATGTTTCCCTTACTCTATTACATGTTAAGCCAGCAACACTATAATGATACTTAATGATACTTTAAAGATAATTATAACATAAATAACCAGCCTGTTCAAGTTTTAATTAAATATTTTATCATTTGGAAAATATTAAATTTGAATGTAAGCTTTAGTTATTCCAGGTTCCAGTTGTGCTACTTTCAACCGGGTGTTGACAATAAAGAGAAAGGGATCGGATTTTGAAGGATTTGATTGAGAAACTTTGGCCAAATTTGGCAAACTTATTATATGTCTGAATAAATAAAGTTAATTACGATATTTGTTTGATTTTGTAAAGCTCCTCAATTTCTAGTCTCGACTTATCCACGGGTCATAGCAAATTCTTTAATTTTTGGCCTGAAAAAGGGGGTCGACTTATCCGTGAGATCGACTTTTACGCGAGTATATACGGTAGTTAAAAATTCTCAATTCAAGTTAAGTATTTTTATTCCTTTATTAAAATATTTGCACTTTTTAATTTCAATAGAATTAGTTTATATGAACTAACACAACTAATCTATTTTGTTTTGTAATTATTCATTGAATTGATTCTAATCTGTAATTTTTTTCTCCTTTACAGTGCTGATAGCAAAACAAGATGTTTGTAACAAGATAAATTTTCATGTCCATTGGAAGTGAGCTAAATACTGGAACTGTTCGAGAATGACTACACCAATATATCTTGTACAATGAATTGCTTACCAAACTTGCCATCTAAGAGGTTCCCAAATTTAATAGAATGTCTAGAGATTGTCTGCATAAATAAATGCTAAGTATTTTTTTTTATTTTAAAGAACATTTTAAAGGTTAATTTTTTTAGAACATAAATTAGCTTCTTCTAAATATGTGTGAATTTTTTGACAGATCTCAACAGACTGTACTGAGAGGTGTTGGCAATGGCAGTAAAATCAGCAAAAGAATCAAACTCTTTTACCATGTTTAGGGAAAGTATTTTAGTTTAAAATTCTCAATTCAAGTTAAGTATTTTTATTCCTTTATTAAAATATTTGCACTTTTTATTTTAAATAGAATTAGTTTGATATGTACTAACACAACTAATCCATTTTGTTTTGTAATTATTCATTGAATTAATTCTAATCTGTAATTTTTTTCTCCTTAACAGTGCTGATTGCACAACAAGATGTTTGTAACAAGATAAATTTTCATATGCATTGGAAGTGAGCTAAATACTGGAACTGTTCGAGAATGACTACACCAATAGATCTTGTACAATGAATTGCTTACCAAACTTGCCATCTCAGAGGTTCCCAAATTTAAGAGTGGTCTAGAAATTGACTTCACAAAAAATGCTAAGTACTTTTTTTTTATTTTAAAGAACATTTTAAAGTTTAATTATTTAAGAACAAAAATTAGCTTTTTTTTTAAATATGTGTGAATTTTTTGACAGATCTAAACAGACTGTACTGAGAGGTGTTGGCATTGGTAGTTAACTCAAGAAAAGAATTAAACTCTTACATTGAGTAGGGAAAGTATTTTAGTTTAAATTCCTCAATTCAAGTTAAGTATTTTTATTCCTTTTTTTTTAAATATTTGCACTTTTTATTTTAAATAGAATTAGTTTATATGAACTAACACAACTAATCCATTTTGTTTTGTAATTATTCATTGAATTGATTCTAATCTTTAATTTTTTTCTCCTTTACAGTGCTGATAGCACAACAAGATGTTTGTAACAAGATACATTTTCATGTCCATTGGAAGTGAGCTAAATACTGGAACTGTTCGAGAATGACTACACCAATAGATCTTGTACAATGAATTGCTTACCAAACTTGCCATCTCAGAGGTTCCCAAATTTAAGAGTGGTCTAGAAATTGACTTCACAAAAAATGCTAAGTACTTTTTTTTTATTTTAAAGAACATTTTAAAGTTTAATTTTTTAAGAACATAAATTAGCTTTTTTTTAAATATGTGGGAATTTTTTGACAGATCTAAACAGACTGTACTGAGAGGTGTTGGCATTGGTAGTTAACTCAAGAAAAGAATTAAACTCTTACATTGAGTAGGGAAAGTATTTTAGTTAAAAAACCTCAATTCAAGTTAAGTATTTTTATTCCTTAATTAAAATATTTGTACTTTTTATTTTAAATAGAATTAGTTTTATATGTACTAACACAACTAATCCATTTTGTTTTGTAATTATTCATTGAATTGATTCTAATCTGTAATTTTTTTTCTCCTTTACAGTGCTGATAGCACAACAAGATGTTTGTAACAAGATAAATTTTCTTGTCCATTGGAAGTGAGCTAAATACTGGAACTGTTCGAGAATGACTACACCAATAGATCTTGTACAATGAATTACTTACCAAACTTGCCATCTCAGAGGATCCCAAATATGATGAGACTGTCTAGAGATTGTCTTCATAAATAAATGCTAAGTATTAATATTATTTTTAAAAACATTTTAAAGTTTAATTTGTTAACAACATAAATTAGCTTCTTCTAAATAAGTGTGAATTTTTTGACAAATTTAAACAGACAGTACTGAGAGCTGTTTGCAATGGGAGTAACCTCAACAAAAGAATCAAATTCTTTTACCATGTTTAGGATAAAGTATATTTTTACCGTATATGCTCGCGTATAAGTCGAAAAATTTATGTGCCAGAATATATATGTCAAAAAAACTGGGTGACTTATACAGGGTCAATGCAATTTTCCAAAGAATGTTGGTGAAGAAACGCCATGTTTAATACATTAGACCGCCATTAAAGTCGTGCAGTGAATGTTTCCCTTACTCTATTACATGTTAAGCCAGCAACACTATAATGATACTTAATGATACTTTAAAGATAATTATAACATAAATAACCAGCCTGTTCAAGTTTTAATTAAATATTTTATCATTTGGAAAATATTAAATTTGAATGTAAGCTTTAGTTATTCCAGGTTCCAGTTGTGCTACTTTCAACCGGGTGTTGACAATAAAGAGAAAGGGATCGGATTTTGAAGCATTTGATTGAGAAACTTTGGCCAAATTTGGCAAACTTTATTATATGTCTGAATAAATAAAGTTAATTACGATATTTGTTTGATTTTGTAAAGCTCCTCAATTTCTAGTCTCGACTTATCCACATAGGGTCATAGCAAATTCTTTAATTTTTGGCCTGAAAAGGGGGTCGACTTATCCGTGAGATCGACTTTTACGCGAGTATATACGTGTAGTTAAAAATTCTCAATTCAAGTTAAGTATTTTTATTCCTTTATTAAAATATTTGCACTTTTTAATTTCAATAGAATTAGTTTATATGAACTAACACAACTAATCTATTTTGTTTTGTAATTATTCATTGAATTGATTCTAATCTGTAATTTTTTTCTCCTTTACAGTGCTGATAGCAAAACAAGATGTTTGTAACAAGATAAATTTTCATGTCCATTGGAAGTGAGCTAAATACTGGAACTGTTCGAGAATGACTACACCAATATATCTTGTACAATGAATTGCTTACCAAACTTGCCATCTAAGAGGTTCCCAAATTTAATAGAATGTCTAGAGATTGTCTGCATAAATAAATGCTAAGTATTTTTTTTTATTTTAAAGAACATTTTAAAGGTTAATTTTTTTAGAACATAAATTAGCTTCTTCTAAATATGTGTGAATTTTTTGACAGATCTCAACAGACTGTACTGAGAGGTGTTGGCAATGGCAGTAAAATCAGCAAAAGAATCAAACTCTTTTACCATGTTTAGGGAAAGTATTTTAGTTTAAAATTCTCAATTCAAGTTAAGTATTTTTATTCCTTAATTAAAATATTTGCACTTTTTAATTTCAATAGAATTAGTTTATATGTACTAACACAACTAATCCATTTTGTTTTGTAATTATTCTTTGAATTGTTTCTAATCTGTAATTTTTTTCTCCTTTACAGAGTTGATTGTCCAACAAGTTGTTTGGATCAAGATCATTATTTATTTCCATTAGAAGTGTGCCAAATAATGCAACTGTTCTAGACTATCTACATCAATAGATCTTTTACAATGCATTGCTTACCAATCTTGCCATCTCAGAGGTTCCCAAATTTAAGAGTGGTTTAGAAATTGACTTCACAAAAAATGCTAAGTACTTTTTTTTTATTTTAAAGAACATTTTAAGTTTAATTATTTAAGAACATAAATTAGCTTCTTTTAAATATGTGTGGATTTTTTGACAGATCTAAACAGACTGTACTGAGAGGTGTTGGCATTGGTAGTTAACTCAAGAAAATTATTAAACTCTTACATTGAGTAGGGAAAGTATTTTAGTTAAAATTCCTAATTTAGAGTTAAGTATTTTTTTTCCTTTATTAAAATATTTGTACTTTTTATTTTAAATAGAATTAGTTTTATATGTACTAACACAACTAATCCATTTTGTTTTGTAATTATTCATTGAATTGATTCTAATCTGTAATATTTTTCTCCTTTACAGTGCTGATAGCAAAACAAGATGTTTGTAACAAGATAAATTTTCATGTCCATTGGAAGTGAGCTAAATACTGGAACTGTTCGAGAATGACTACACCAATAGATCTTGTACAATGAATTGCTTACCAAACTTGCCATCTCAGAGGTTCCCAAATTTAAGAGTGGTCTAGAAATTGACTTCACAAAAAATGCTAAGTACTTTTTTTTTATTTTAAAGAACATTTTAAAGTTTAATTATTTAAGAACATAAATTAGCTTTTTTTTAAATATGTGTGAATTTTTTGACAGATCTAAACAGACTGTACTGAGAGGTGTTGGCATTGGTAGTTAACTCAAGAAAAGAATTAAACTCTTACATTGAGTAGGGAAAGTATTTTAGTTTAAATTCCTCAATTCAAGTTAAGTATTTTTATTCCTTTTTTTTAAATATTTGCACTTTTTATTTTAAATAGAATTAGTTTTATATGTACTAACACAACTAATCCATTTTGTTTTGTAATTATTCATTGAATTAATTCTAATCTGTAATTTTTTTCTCCTTAACAGTGCTGATAGCACAACAAGATGTTTGTAACAAGATACATTTTCATATCCATTGGAAGTGAGCTAAATACTGGAACTCTTCGAGAATGACTACACCAATAGATTTTGTACAATGAATTGCTTACCAAACTTGCCATCTCAGAGGTTCCCAATTATGACAGACTGTCTAGAGATTGTCTTCATAAATAAATGCTAAGTATTAATATTATTTTAAAAAAACATTTTAAAGTTTAATTTGTTAACAACATAAATTAGCTTCTTCTAAATAAGTGTGAATTTTTTGACAGATCTAAACAGACTGTACTGAGAGGTGTTGGCAATGGGAGTAACCTTAACAAAAGAATCAAACTCTTACAATGAGTAGGGAAAGTATTTTAGTTAAAAACCTCAATTCAAGTTAAGTATTTTTATTCCTTAATTAAAATATCTGTACTTTTTATTTTAAATAGAATTAGTTTTATATGTACTAACACAACTAATCAATTTTGTTTTGTAATAATTCATTGAATTGATTCTAATCTGTAACTTTTTCTCCTTTACAGTGCTGATAGCACAACAAGATGTTTGTAACAAGATAAATTTTCATGTCCATTGGAAGTGAGCTAAATACTGAAACTGTTCGAGAATGACTACACCAATAAATCTTGTACAATGAATTGCTTACCAAACTTACCATCTAAGAGGTTCCCAAATTTAATAGACTGTCTAGAGATTGTCTTCATAAATAAATGCAAAGTATTTTTTTATTTTTTAAAGAACATTTAAAGTTTAATTTTTTTAGAACATAAATTAGCTTCTTCTAAATATGTGTGAATTTTTTGACAGATCTAAACAGACTGTACTGAGAGGTGTTGGCATTGGTAGTTAACTCAAGAAAAGAATTAAACTCTTACATTGAGTAGGGAAAGTGTTTTAGTTAAAAAACCTCAATTCAAGTTAAGTATTTTTATTCCTTTATTAAAATATTTGCACTTTTTAATTTCAATAGAATTAGTTTATATGAACTAACACAACTAATCCATTTTGTTTTGTAATTATTCATTGAATTGATTCTAATTTGTAATTTTTTTCTCCTTTACAGTGCTGATAGCACAACAAGATGTTTGTAACAAGATAAATTTTCATGTCCATTGGAAGTGAGCTAAATACTGGAAATGTTCGAGAATGACTACACCAATAGATCTTGTACAATGAATTGCTTACCAAACTTGCCATCTCAGAGGTTCCCAAATTTAAGAGTGGTCTAGAAATTGACTTCACAAAAAATGCTAAGTACTTTTTTTTATTTTAAAGAACATTTTAAAGTTTAATTATTTAAGAACATAAATTAGCTTTTTTTTAAATATGTGTGAATTTTTTGACAGATCTAAACAGACTGTACTGACAGGTGTTGGCATTGGTAGTTAACTCAAGAAAAGAATTAAACTCTTACATTGAGTAGGGAAAGTATTTTAGTTAAAAAACCTCAATTCAAGTTAAGTATTTTTATTCCTTAATTAAAATATTTGTACTTTTTATTTTAAATAGAATTAGTTTTATATGTACTAACACAACTAATCCATTTTGTTTTGTAATTATTCATTGAATTAATTCTAATCTGTAATTTTTTTTCTCCTTTACAGTGCTGATAGCACAACAAGATGTTTGTAACAAGATAAATTTTCATGTCCATTGGAAGTGAGCTAAATACTGGAACTGTTCGAGAATGACTACACCAATAAATCTTGTACAATGAATTGCTTACCAAACTTACCATCTAAGAGGTTCCCAAATTTGATAGACTGTCTAGAGATTGTCTTCATAAATAAATGCTAAGTATTAATATTTTTTTTAAAAACATTTTAAAGTTTAATTAGTTAACAACATAAATTAGCTTCTTCTAAATAAGTGTGAATTTTTTGACAGATTTAAACAGACAGTACTGAGAGGTGTTGGCATTGGTAGTTAACTCAAGAAAAGAATTAAACTCTTACATTGAGTAGGGAAAGTATTTTAGTTAAAAATCCTCAATTCAAGTTAAGTATTTTTATTCCTTTATTAAAATATTTGTACTTTTTATTTTAAATAGAATTAGTTTTATATGTACTAACACAACTAATCCATTTTGTTTTGTAATTATTCATTGAATTGATTCTAATCTGTAATTTTTTTCTCCTTTACAGTGCTGATAGCACAACAAGATGTTTGTAACAAGATAAATTTTCATGTCCATTGGAAGTGAGCTAAATACTGGAACTGTTCGAGAATGACTACACCAATAGATCTTGTACAATGAATTACTTACCAAACTTGCTATCTAAGAGGTTCCCAAATTTAATAGACTGTCTAGAGATTGTCTTCATAAATAAATGCTAAGTATTAATATTTTTTTTAAAAACATTTTAAAGTTTAATTAGTTAACAACATAAATTAGCTAGTTCTAAATAAGTGTGAATTTTTTGACAGATTTAAACAGACAGTACTGAGAGGTGTTTGCAATGGGAGTAACCTCAACAAAAGAATCAAACTCTTTTACCATGTTTAGGGAAAGTATATTAGTTAAAAATTCTCAATTCAAGTTAAGTATTTTTATTCCTTTATTAAAATATTTGCACTTTTTAATTTCAATAGAATTAGTTTATATGTACTAACACAACTAATCCATTTTGTTTTGTAATTATTAATTGAATTGATTCTAATCTTTAATTTTTCTCTCCTTTACAGTGCTGATAGCACAACAAGATGTTTGTAACAAGATAAATTTTCATGTCCATTGGAAGTGAGCTAAATACTGGAACTGTTCGAGAATGACTACACCAATAGATCTTGTACAATGAATTGCTTACCAAACTTGCCATCTCAGAGGTTCCCAAATTTAAGAGTGGTCTAGAAATTGACTTCACAAAAAATGCTAAGTACTTTTTTTTTATTTTAAAGAACATTTTAAAGATTAATTTTTTAAGAACATAAATTAGCTTCTTTTAAATATGTGTAATTTTTTCACAGATCTAAACAGACTGTATGAGAGGTGTTGGCATTGGTAGTTAACTCAAGAAAAGAATTAATCTCTTACATTGAGTAGGGAAAGTATTTTAGTTTAAAATCCTCAATTCAAGTTAAGTATTTTTATACCTTTATTAAAATATTTGCACTTTTTTTTTTCAATAGAATTAGTTTATATGTACTAACACAACTAATCCATTTTGTTTTGTAATTATTCATTGAATTGATTCTAATCTGTAATTCTTTTCTCCTTTACAGTGCTAATAGCACAACAAGATGTTTGTAACAAGATACATTTTCATGTCCATTGGAAGTGAGCTAAATACTGGAACTGTTCGAGAATGACTACACCAATAGATCTTGTACAATGAATTGCTTACCAAACTTGCCATCTAAGAGGTACCCAAATTTAATAGAATGTCTATAGATTGTCTTCATAAATAAATGCTAAGTATTTTTTTTATTTTAAAGAACATTTTAAAGTTTAATTATTTAAGAACATAAATTAGCTTTTTTTTAAATATGTGTGAATTTTTTGACAGATCTAAACAGACTGTCCTGAGAGGTTTTGGCAATGGGAGTAACCTCAGCAAAAGAATCAAACTCTTTTACCATGTTTAGGGAAAGTATTTTAGTTTAAAATTTTCAATTCAAGTTAAGTATTTTTATTCCTTTATTAAAATATTTGCACTTTTTAATTTCAATAGAATAAGTTTATATGTACTAACACAACTAATCCATTTTGTTTTGTAATTATTCATTGAATTGATTCTAATCTGTAATTTTTTTCTCCTTTACAGAGTTGATTGTCCAACAAGTTGTTTGGATCAAGATCCTTACTCATTTCCATTAGAAGTGTGCCAAATAATGCAACTGTTCTAGACTGTCTACACCAATAGATCTTTTACAATGCTTTGCTTACCAAACTTGCCAACTCAGAGGTTCCCAAATTGAAAAGATTTTTATGAAATTTTCATGAAAAGTAAAAAACCATTTTGAATTTTTATTAGTTAAGAACTTTTTAATTTTTTTATTCTTGCTGTACATTTTAATTTTTACTGGTAGATTATACACAATTTGAATTCTTATAAATGAACATAGTCAAACCATGATTTTGTCTTGTCCAAGTCAAAACATTGTAATGCATCTATATGGGGAACCAGACATTTATTACCAAACATTAAAGCCTTAAATCATTTTTTTTAATAACCTTAGACATTACTTTTTTTTTTACTTTATACTTTGTTTCAATTTTCCTCCTTGTATAAAATAGATCAGTGTTTATGAATATTTTCTTTAAAATAATCTTTTAATTATTTTTGTTTAAACTTTTTGTTTAAGAAAATAATATTTTAATGTATGATTAGGAAGATCTTTTCAAGACATAGCCTGATTATAATGCATATACTGTTCATATAATTTTTCTAATACTGTTGATGCTTTTTTTAATGTTAATTTAAATAAACAGTTATACTCATTCTTAAATCTTTCGTTTATTTTTTATTGTAATTGCATTTTTTGAATGTCAATGTCATTATCACTTTTTATATATACATTTTCTTAAATTTTAATTAAACTATTGCTGAAGGGCAGATAATTCTGTGCTCATAATACAACAATAAGACTTTAAAAAGACTTAGATTAATACTCCCCTTCTTAAAGAATAATTTTTAATTTATCACAATGATACATTGCCTTGAAATTAACTAAATGATGTAGGTTTGAAACATACCTATTTGGTTTGAAGATAAGGAAAGCTGATACATGTTTTTTTTTTCTGCTATAGTGCTGGGGATTTTTGTAGAAAGAGGTCTGATAGACCTCATATTCAGAATTTTTCTTGGGGCCTGTATTATAAAAAAAATCTGGAGAGATGAACAAATTATGGCCTGTAGAAACTCCTTGCTAGAGACTTTGGTTTATAGTGAGTCTGCAACTTTTCTTGTAAATTTATTTCAATGATAAATGAAAAAAAATAAAGAACTAGAAACAAATGCATAAAGTAAAGATTTTAATCCAATTATGTTATATTTATTCAATATTTCACAAATATCAATCGTATTTGATTTACACTTTAAAAAAGTAGAAATATTAATGAAGCTTAGTAGGCCAGACTTGCCTAACACAACTTCTGATTTAGACTAGTAAGGCATAAAACGTTATATATATATGTAATATTATGTGAACACATAATGCCTGTGTGACATATTAACTGCGGGTCCGAGGTTCGATCTGCTGAGAGAACCAATATATCTTTTTTCAGGACATAGGTAAAGTTTTCCCTTCAATGATCGATATGTGTCTGCAAGGTCATTGCACTATTGGTTATTGTTGTGATGAAAAAATTGCACTATAAAACCGCACTATTAGTAATTTATAGGACTGAAGATATAGATATACATATTTTTACAGATACTTTACAAACCGATAAATATGGGTATAACGAAGTAGATGGATGCACCGATTTGTTTATTATAGGCTTTTGTTACAGTCACTCTGGCAAAAATGAGTTATATATTTCGGGTAATTTGAAATCATCAAACACCAACTTGTCGGAGCCCAATCTATTTGAAATTTTGAACACATTTATAGTTTCGATGACAACAATCTTTGTTTTTAGTCTGGTGAGCTATTTCTAATGTTGTACATAAAACTTGACTAACAAAAGCAAAGGGCATTGTTTTATCTAGATAAAGTGCAAGAAAATATAAAAGAAACATTTTATTGTTCTTTATTTGTGTTATTAAAACTAAGTACACCTCTTATTGACGTACATTGCCTATTCAAGTAAAAAACAAAATAGCCAATAACCGCCAACATTGTAGTAATTACGTTAGTAAAAATCCAATATAGGAAATCTAATTCCAAACTATAAATTCATATTTCGATTTATATATTTCTATTCATCTCTCTTCCTGTGTTTTATTGGGTTTTTTCTACCTTTGCTTAAACTTATTTATTATTTTGTCTATCTATTTTTTTTTATTTTTTTTTACTTTTCAAAAAAACTTATCTACATGTTTTAAAACTCCCCACCTACCTATAGAAAAAATAAGATGCACATCGGTATGAATAGCAATGGGTCTAGAATAGGCACGTATTTCCATATATTAACTGCAAAAGACAAGAAAAACATTAGATAATTTAAATTTTAGTTCTATATGAAGAAAAGCTCAAATATGTGTGTAGATCTATCTATTACATTACCTCCACCTAGATCCTAACATGAGACTTGCATAGATTCTGTAGAAACACGTAGATCCTGCCCCCCCCCCCGATCGTAAATTCCATAGTTCATGAGCCTCTAACTCCTCCTGTGTGCTTAACCCCTATATTTTTACCTCATCCCAAGATCCAGACCCATATCCAGATTAAGAAGCAGCCACAAGATCTCAAGCGCCCTCTTCCCCCTTTCCATGATCCTTAACCCTTTCCATCATGAGCCTCTAGATCTTTAACCCCTAAATTCTGACTTCCTGGATGATTAACCTCCCCCTCTTTAAATCCCTGATCCCCTCCCCCAGATCATGAGCCCGTCCCTCCCCTAGATATTAACCCCCTCACTTAGATCACGAATCATTGGTTTCTCTTAGACAATGGGCCACTAGATTTTGATTTCATTATATCATGAACTTCTTTCTCCCCAAGACTCCGAACCCTTACCCCATACTTTCCCCATATAGAATGTAACTTGCATTCACATGTCCCCGTGGATTTGTCGGTGCATTCCGTTCCGGCACATTGAATCCTGCAGTCTCCAAGACAATCCTCATCGAAATGGAACGCCTTGCACTCTGTAAACAGGCGAGACAAAGAGGACAAGATATCACCACACATCCCCAACTTTTCATTCTACGATTAATCTAAATCAGAGGTCCTCGAAGTGTGTGTCGTCAAAAAAACAACAACATTAATCGATTAGAATTACGGGATTTAATACAGCATATGCCTGCAATCAGGGCACACCCAGTTAAGTAAAGCAAACTACCCATCCCACAACAATTACTATAAATGTTATCTAAATTTCTAGCTTAAATTTCGTTTTTTTCCCCTTTTCTCTTAATTTTTTGATGGTCGGCTAAGTCGCGAGTAATGAAATGTTAAAGTTTGTAAAAACCGTAACTGAAAGTTATTCAATACTGTACTAGTACTAGATAATATACATTTAATTAGGTATGTCGTTTATATTTTCATTGGTGTGTCAGCCGCTTTTTTTAAAAATTAGTTTTGATGTAGTTTCACTTTATCTATATGTGGGTGTGCTAGTCAAAAAATTTTTTAACTCAATCTGCAAAACATAAAATCTGACATTGAACCACTAGTCGTCTAGCCCTGACCAGTTCTTGCGAGTTTGAGGGGAGGGGGGAGGATAGGGGAGAGCATTCGACACAGTTTAATTTCATAAAACACGTTCAACACTTCTGATCTCCCTTGAAGGTTTAATTATAAAATATTTGTACGTAGCGGGAAAATAAAAATCCCAACAGGTGCCCCCTTTGGCAATGGGCGCCCTAGGCAGCTTTTTGTCCATAAGAAGGGTTCATGTCAAACCATAAGTCACTTCATTCATCGCCCTCATAGTATATGCCCAGATGCTATCTTTAGTCACTTTGGATACGGTCCTGCTTTTACTTTTTTTTGCCAACTTTTATGTTCTATTAGTAATACCAGTTTTACATCTCAGAACTGGGTTTTGAAACCCCGCATTAGAGCCGGGACAGGATCCGTCGACTTTGTTGCAGTCTGTTCTTACAGCTGCCATTGCATCCGATACCCCAGGCAAACGCTGCACATTCTGCAGTGATATGATATGTTTACGTATAACACATACATAGATAGCGTATTAGAAAAACAGGATGTTTGAATGGATCGAGATTGAGAGATGAAGACACATAAGTAGAGATAGGTGGATAAATAAGGATATATACTTAAAGACTTAGACATACAAACAGACAGAGACAGACAATTCATCTGAAAGGTTGTTGATCACAATGCTCTCAGCTAATGTGGGAATGAAAGAGGGGCAATATAAAGCAAGTCCAATTAGTTTTTGATTATTACAGAGAAAACAAAAAATATACAAGTAAGGGATAGAAATATAAATTTATGAATACATAGGAGCAAGGGGAAAAAAGCTGGTCAACTTTAACCAACTTCTCGTACATACATTGGCAACTTTAACCACTTACTAGTACATACATGGGCAAATATATATATATATATATATATATATATATATATATATATATATATATATATATATATACATATAGTGATTTTTGTAAAAAAAAATAGGTGCCGGTACTCCGTGATGGATGGCCAAATTTTAGCTAAAACCCAGCGTGTAGTTTAGTTCGTATTGCGAGGAATTTTTAAAATAATTCAATTTTAACACATTAATAATATAATAAACTAATAATAAGCGTTAACATACAAGAAAAGTAATATTTTTTTCTCCACATTGAAAAATGTGCCAGAACGCCGTACCGGTGCGTAGGGTACATTCACAAAAAGCACTGCATATATATATATATATATATATATATATATATATATATATATATATATACAGAGAGTGAAATATATATAGAGAGAGAGAAAGAAAGAAAGAGAGAGAGAGAGAGAGAGAGAGAGAAAGAGAGAGAGAGAGAGAGAGAGAGAGAGAAAGAGAGAGAGAAAGAAGTGATTCAATCAATCATTATTGACTTTTCCCTAATTGCAATGTTTGCCATCAACTGGCATTTCATTAGTCAACCTTAAGTATTATGTGCTAAAGTATCATATGCATATATTAATCTACCGGCTTATAATATCCTTGATATACTTTATTAATTACAATTTCTTTATGTGTAAAGTCTGCGCTACCCGCCCTCAATAAACAATATTTATATTTAAGATTTTCGCGTCATATTGACCTAGTTTTTTAATAAACAAGTAAAATAAAAATATTTACATTTTACCTTTTCAATTCATTCAAATTTGTCGCCACAACCACCAACATGAACATTTTTTTCTGAGATAATACAAGATAAACAATGCACTTTTTATACTATTTTGCCTTTTAAAATATTTTATTAATTTTATTTCCTATAAAAAGTATTCTTACCTTATAATCGTTCACATCAAGAAAAAAATTCATATAAGAATAATAAAGGTCGTACAACAGCTATGCAGAAAATGATACATAATATTACCACATTAATTAACATCCAATCAAAAAGTTGATCAGGCATGGGCTAATATTACACACAGTGTAGAGCTTGGTGTTAGTGTCTGCATGGTTCAATAAACAGTATCCACAGTGGACGGGTCCAGGATGGAGGGGGAAGCAGTGTTAACTGGACTTGTCGGTTGAGCTGTTCTGTTATTTTTTTGACCATGTGCTGCTGTTTCGGCCATTTGTAAATTTGTTCGTTGAATCAATAGTTCTCTGTGATATTTCTACTTGGATTTATTCACTTTGTATTAAGAAGAAAGTGTTTTTACAAAGTGCATTTTATTCTTCTCATATTTTATTATTTTGTTGAACGGAGGTTAATTGGAATTGTGTAATTTATGGAAATATTTGTGTTATTTGTCATAGAAGCTGAAATACTTGTTAGTCCATCAAATCATAATTTATAAAAAGTTTAATTTACATAAAGCCATCAGGTGGCAGTATAACAGAGCACATTGATTAATTACAGAGATAATTTCTAGATGTCTTATCAAGTGTTAGCTTGGATGTTTCTATTTTGGTTTTTCAGGTTATTTTTCTTTAAATATAAAAAGGTTGGTCAGATTGTATTATGTTTAGGTTTTAGCTTGTTATAAATGATTTTAATTTTATTTTCTTTTTGTTTCACTCCTACAAATGAGCAACGGTTTTTAGGATATGTTAAGGCTTTAGGAAATATTGTGTTCAGTGAATCAGTACAGGCTCTAGTCTCTTTCTTTAAAGACATATTTTTTTAAGCTAATTTAAACTCTGCAGAATTAAGTATATACTTGTACTCCATTAAATCAAATGGCATATGAACTGTAACATGCAAACATTCTGCAGAGGAATTTAAAACACAAATATTGATTTTGAAGTTCTGAGTGAATGATTATTTCTAAAGAGAAAACAAAACACCAACTTACAAAAAGGGAAGCTTTCAAATTAGGGTACCAGTTCCACGTTCCAGAAATGTTAAGGCTTCACATTCCAGCTCTACTTTCCAGCCATCTTCCTGCTCTACGTTACAGCCATTTTCCAGCTGCGTCTTCCAGCTCTTCGTTACAGCAATGTTCCAGATCCACGTTACACCCATGTCCCAGCTTCATCTTCCAGCTCTACGTTCTAACCATGTTCCTTGTATATCCTCCAACTCTTCATTACGGATATGTTCCAGCCATGTTCCAGCTGCATCTTCCAGCTCTTCGTTACATCCATATTCCAGCTGCATCTTTCAGCTCTACGTTACAGCCATGTTCCAGCTGCATCTTTCAGCCGATGCACGGACAGGATAGCGACTTCCAGCTATACGTTCCAGCCATGTTCCAGCTGCATCTTCCTGCTCTACGTTACAGCCATGTTCCAGCTGCATCTTCCAGCTCTACATTACAGCCATGTTCCAGATGCATCTTCCAGCTCTTCGTTACGGATATGTTCCAGTCATGTTCAAGATCTATGTTCCAGCTCCATGTTCCAGACACACACACCTAGATCTCAACCTGCCCAATGAAGTCAGCCGAAAGGTAGGACACTTTTTATTATTTCAATTCTTGCATGCATCTTGATTTTTCACAGGGTGTCTCATGACTATTTAAATAAAATAAAGATTTAAAATTTACCTTTTCCCCCTTTACATAACTTTGTCATTTGAACTATATACCTTCTAGTCCCTTCCCACAGTCTAACAATTTTATTTTCAAAATTATGTTTATTTATCTCATTAACCATCCCTTCATCCAGTATTTCATTATTCCATTGAAATAATTTATTAACCTTTTTCTTTTATACTATCATTTATTTATTTCTTCAAACTGTTATCACTATTTACCCCCCCCCCCACACACACACATAATATCATATACATATTTCTTATAATTATTATATATATATATCTACCCCCCCCCCCACACATACTAGCATATAAATATTTCTTCTTTTATTTAGCTATATCTACCCCCCTCCCCCAATCCCCAAATGTATATATTTTTGTTTAAATGTTTTCATTATCTCAATGCTCCAGATTCCCAACATATATTTTTATTTTTGCTAAATGTTGTATTTAACTTTTTCCAGCTACTCACCCCCCCCCGGCCATATATTTATTTTTCAAAATGTTTTCCTTTGACTTACAATTATTGATTTATTAGACATATGTGCAGATATATTTCTTTGTTAGATATTGTCAGTTATTAGGTAAGTTTATAGTTAAATCAGTTTTTAAAGATTTGTGTGACCTCACCGTTGTTATGTTTAAATAAACTCTATGACTTTGATTGGGACTGACTTGTCAACCAAAGATGACGCATTTCCTGTAATATCTCAATAGTCTTACATGTCATCCTACATTGTAAGCTTACATCTATAAAAAACAAAGACATTTTCATACAGAGAAATCTGAAATTATTTAAGTTTCTCTTGCTAGTGGCGTAGTGAAGGGGGAAAAGGGGTTGCATTATTCACAGGGCAATACTAACGCCAAATGGCATATACTATTACTAGTTGCAAGTACCCGGATTTGTCCGGGTTTAAAATAAGGTCTTCTGTTTACCTTCTGTTTTCTCCCTACCCCCTCTTTCCATTCCTCTCTCTCCCTCCCTCCCTCATTTCCTCTCTCCCCCTCTCTCCCTTCCCCTCCCTCCCTTTCTGCATCCCTCCCTCTCCCTCCCATCTCCCTCTCCCTCCCTATCCCATCTACTTCTCTCCCCCTGTCCATCCCCCCTCCCTCCCTCTCTCCCCTTCCTCCTTCCATCTATCTCCCTGCTCCCTCTCTTTTTATCTCTTCCTCCCATTTCTTCCATCCCCCCTCCCCTCTCTCCCTCCCTAACCCCTCTCTCCCTCCCTCCTTTCTCCCTCCCTCCACTCTCCACCTCCTCCTCTCCCCTCTCCCCTCCTTCCACCCTCCCTCATTTCCTCTCTCCCTACCCGCCCCCCTCATTCTTTATCTCTCTCCCTCCCTCTCTCCCACCCTCCTCTATCTCCATCCCTACCCCCTCTCCCCCTCCCTTCCTTTCCGGTTCCTTCCCTCTCTTTCTCTATCCCTCTCTCCCTCCTTCTCCCATATCCCTCTCTCTCCCTCCCTCATCTCCCTCTCTCTCTCCCTGTCCATCACCCCCCTCCCTCCCCCTCCCCCCCTCTCTCCCTTCCTCCTTCCCTCTCTCTCCCTCCCTGCCCACTCTCTTTTTATCTCTTCCTCCCATTTCTCCCATCCTCCCTCTCCCTCTCTCCTTCCCTCACCTCTCTCTCCCTCCCTAACTCTTTCTCTTCCCTTCTCTCCCTCTTCCTCCCTCCCTCATTTCCCTCTCCCCCCTGCCCCTTTACTATCTCTCCCTCCCTCTCGCCCACCCTCTCTCTCCCTCCCTCTCCTCTATCTCCCTCCCTACCCCCTCCCTTCCTTTCTCGTTCCTTCCCTCCCTTTCTCTCTCCCTCTCTTCTCTCCCTCTCCCATCTCCCTCTCTCTCCCTCCCTCATCTCCCTCTCTCTCCCTCCCCTCTCCCATCTCCCTCTCTCCCTCTCTCTCTTCTCCCTGTACATCCCCCTCCCTCCCTCTCTCCCCTTCCTCCTTCCATCTCTCTCCCTCCCTGCCTACTCTCTCTTTTTATCTCTTCCTCCCATTTCTCCCATCCTCTCTCTCCCTCTCTCCTTCCCTCACCTCTCTCTCTCCCTCCCTAACCCATCTCTCCCTCCCTCCTTCTCCCTCCCTCCCTCATTTCCTCTCTCCCTCCCCCCGCTCCCCTCACTCTTTATCTCTCTCCCTCCCTCTCTCCCACCCTCACTCTCCCTCCCCTCTTTCTCCCTCCCTACCCCCTCTCTCCCTCCCTTCCTTTCTTTTTCCTTCCCTCCTTCTCTCTCCCTCTCTCCCTTCCGTCTCCCCCCTGTCCATCCCACCTCCTACCCTCCTTTCCTCTCTCTCCCCTCCTGCCCTCTCTCTCTCTCTTTAACTCTCTCTCCCTCCCTCCCTCTCTCACTCTCTCTCTCTCTCTCTCTCTCTCTCTCTAAATGCGTCCTGTAAGTATAGAGATATGGTTTTCGAATGGGGAGTGGGCGCTAAAAAGTATTGTGCTCAGGGGTAGTTAAGCTTGCTACGCCATTGCAGCCGGTATAGTTGAAAATGATATAATTGATAAGTACTAATATACTACTCTTAAACGAAATTCAGGTATAGTTAATTAACGATAGAAACTATTATATGTGTTGTTAGGTATATCAATATAGTACATACAAGTGAAGCACTTACTTGGTCTTCTGACAACATCTATACATATAAGATTTAAGTCCAGCTTAAAAGGTTTCACATTATAAAAGATGTCGATCGATACGGATTGAAAGATTGAATATTTAAATCAAATTTTTGTATGCGATTAACATTTATACAGGACGTTGAGCTAATGCACGGGCAATTTCCATTTTTTTAAATTTTTGTATGTAGCTAAGCCATTAAACTGCTCAGTGCTATTACTATGGATATTTGTTTGGATGTAAATGAAATGACACGTTTTTGTGTATGCCTTGTTTCAGTCTGCGAATTCGAAGTATTGCGCTGCTTGTACTGTCTGTTAGCTTTCGAATCAAAACAGAACAAAAAAAAATAAATACCTTGGTTAAGGTAGTCTGTTGACTGTGTCCGGCCTGATCAAACGAAGTCAGCTGGCCAGCTCAATTACTATATCAAACTGTGGAGTCTTTGTAACTATCATTCTCAGAACATTGATGAGTTGTTTGTATTATAAATGATGACCTACTAATTTATCTCTGAACCAGATGTGTTAAGGGTTAATTGTTCACAATTGACCGATATTGTATGCCGACTAAATTAAACAGCGCCGTATAAAAATAGCCTTACATGTAGTGTTATCATATCCCAGTATAAAGACAGCCATACATATAGTGTTATATCCCAGTATAAAGACAACCTTACATATAGTGTTATCATATCCCAGTATAAAGACAGCCGTGCATATAGTATTATCATATCCCAGTATAAAGACAACCTTACATATAGTGTTAATATATTCCAGTATAGTTATATAGTAATCACGCCTAATACCATCATAATATAACGACTGTACTTTTTTACATGTTGTTTACTATTCAATACATCTCAACACAACATCAATGAAGTTACAATTTCGCTCCCTTTAATACTTTGTGTTTACTATACAATACATCTCAACACAACATTAATTAAGTTACACTTTCACTCTAAAAACTGTCTTCAACCTCAAGACTCGCCCTTGAGACAGTCTCGTGCAACTGCCACGTGAGACTACTCAAAAGATTCCGACTAACTGTCCCGTGTGACCACCATGCTCTGATTGTCCGGTGTGTCACGTATCCGTTATCTGTCCACTGAGTCACAGGATCTTTGACCAAACGCTAACACATGTACCGGTCAAACTAGACACTTAAGACATGCTTGACCTAACTAAACAACTGGTCACATTCACAATCACACACCAACAAAACAAACAAACAGCTTGATAAATAGTGTCGTTGTTTGACTCGAGGTAAATGTATTGGTCACATGTTTGTCAAGTGATAAACCAGGTTGGAAACTTGATAAAGATGTTGCCCGTTGCGCGATCTAGTAGCATACTAGGTGTAAGGTGAGGATGATGTCACATATAAACGTAATCGAGTCCACATACGGCCCAAGTTGACACCGTTCAACAAGATGGGAGAGAACCACTAGTTATGGCCAGTGCTCGATTTAAGAAAAAAACAACAGTGCCGGGATGAAACAATATTCTGCAGAGCCGGGAATAAATGTTTCATCCCCGGCAGGGAAATATTAGCTAAATCAGAGCCCTGGATGTCCCCGGCA
>JAGDYQ010000055.1:3846438-4012365 GCA_021962125.1 Bulinus truncatus
AATTGCTATACATGGTAAATATTCATACATACGCATAGCAGGCGCATGTAAGTTAGCGGTAGGCGCGTGGTAGGTAATTGACGAGAAATGAAGAAGCAGCGATTTCGAAACTTTTTTTTGCCATTAAATTAAAAAAAAATAGAATGAAAGTATTCATATAAATAAAATTATTGAAATATTTTGAATTATTTAATATTCATATCATGTATTGAAAATATTGTGAAATAGTTCTTTGTTTTTGTTTTGTATTTTGCAATGTTTTCTTTTATTGTTAAACTAAATGTAAAATAATTTCCCTCTTTTTGATTAAACAGCTGTAGTTATTGTCTGTGCATTTCAACTTGCGGGCTACGACATCCCGTTTTCCTCAATTGCCGCCAACAAAAGCTAAAAGCTAGGACATCACTGACATAGAAACACCGTATCTAGTCCAAATCTACTCTTTCTATTTTGTCTATCAGTAGAATGCTTGCAGGTCCTGTCTAAAAGTTTCATGCCAGTTGATCGGGAGAAAGTATAATTTTTTTTTTTAATTTACCTTACTGAGGTATAGACAAGGATAGATAAACCGTTAGGCTATTAAGGCGAAAGCATTATATTATAAACGAAAATCGCCCCATTGATCACTTTATCTCTCAACGGTGAAAGTTTTAGTCAGTTTGTTTGCTATATTAGTTCCTATATTATGTTATTATGCACATGTGGTTTAAACAATAAAAACAAAAACAAAGTGTGAAGAGTTTAATTTTCAGGCACACTTTAAAAATATTTCACGTTTTTAAGAGTTTAGGGTCGTATCCAGGGCTCGATCTACCGCCGGGGATGCCAGGGATAACCCAGGCACTGAGAACTGTCATCCCCGGCTCTGTTTTAGCTAACAGATCCCAGCCGGGGATGAAATCATAGACATTTTAGTTTTCCAGGTCTGATGATGGCTAAAGTCCACACATAATGTGTTTTTCCCCATCAAGCTTTCTCATAAATATTTATGCATTTCATTTATCAGGAGAACGTCGTGCGACTTAAGGCGAACCTTACAGTTCCTGTGTGGAGACTGATGAATACATTGACAAATACAACTTCAGCTACAGCTCTCTAGTGAGTTTAACTTGTACATACCGTGTTAGACCCAATCGTGTCTTATTCATTCATGATAGTGACGAGATACAGTAGCGTGGCTACCATAAGTGGCTCGCGGAGTAGCACACTGACAAGGCCCACCGCTGTTACCGAGCCCAAAAGTATTAATGTACCAGTCGCCTCAACTGGCAGTATCCATCTCACTTGGCTGACCACACCCTCTATCCCCATCTAGTTACGCCACCGCTAAATCCGTTTTAATGTCCGTTAAGCCAAGATAAGGTTATAAACTTAACCACCGCTTCTTATTTTGCCAGCTGTGTCGCGATATTTGTAATATTAGGAAATATGTTACAAACTGTGGCTGTTACCCTCCACATTGGCTCAATGTCATGGACAACCCAAATAATCTTACACTTTGTGATAATCCGTTCGATAAGGGAAAACTCTTTTTATTCATTACACGCATGTTAATATCGTCTATACATATTTAAATTAGACAATACTTTAAATGGATATGTTTAATATTGCTTTAAAAGTTAGTCTTTTATAAAGAAAACAGTTTCCACAATTTCTAACCATACTCATATTTTTTCTATGAATGAATAGGCTGTACGCAAAAAATCTATGACCGAAGCCCCTGTAACTGTAAAGATCCATGTAGGTATGTATTTCGATAATTGATACTTGATTATTACTTTATTTGGTTATTAAATTTAATATAGGAGTCTACTGACTATTTTTCTAAGGTCACCAAATGTAATTGTCTTTAAGAGATGGGCGCCACTCGGATTTGCACGGGAGACTTTAATCAATAGCTCAACTGATATTTAGAATGTATTATTTATATACACATTCTTTATTTTACCTAATTATTATTTTTTCCTTAGAGAGGTTGTTTACAAAACTAAACTGTCATCAGCGACATGGCCGAACCAACATAAAGGGGTATAACTTATAACTTTAATTCTATTTCTTTAAACTCTCTCTCTCTTACTTTCAACTCATTCGATATATACATATATATATATATATATATATATATATATATATATATATATATGTGTGTGTGTGTGTGTGTGTGTGTGTGTGTGGGAGTGTATTTATTGATTTATTTGCTTGTATGTGTTCGTGTGTTTTTCGTAAATTATTATAAATTGAAAAGGAAAAAATAATAAAGCATTAAAGACCTTTTTTTTATCATTCTTATTAATTAGAAAATTTTAGTGGAATATTTGTGTTCAAAGAGAAATTTTTCATTAGAAATATGTGAAAAATTACGACATCAAACTGAAAGAGAACTAAGGTAACAACTATTTTAAAAGAGTCTTTTGTATTTATAAATGGTTATCATTGAAAACAAGGCCGTAGCCGGGGGAGGGCTAGGGGGGGGCTGCATTAATTCTAAAAATCAAATTTTATTATAAAATATACTTCTTTATCATTGCGTTCCATTTTTTTTCTTATATAAAACTCTCCGCACAGCCCCCTCCCCAAACAAAATTTTGGCTACGGCCTTGATTTGAAAAAAAATCAACAATAAGCAAGTATGGATTTATTTTATTTATTAGATCCATCACACCAGAAGTAGATTTACAATTAGATTTTTGTTTCTTTTCTTAACAAACTGTTTTTTTTAAATCTATGTTTGTAATGAATTCTGACTTTGTATAAATTTAATATTTCAGGGATAATTTTGTCGCATTTAGAGTTTATTATGAATCCAAGTATTCTACACATTTAACTGATGTGGCTGAAATAAATGTATGTTGTAGTAAATTAACCTTTATAATATCTAAACATAAAGATTTTAGCTAACTCTTGATAAATTGTAATGGCTTGGTCAATTTTAAAAACTACATCGAATTGAAGTTGATGCAATTAATCGTATCAAATAAAATGAAAAATAATAGAAAAAGAAAAAAAAACTTTTTTGTTAAAGTGTGATCAAAAAAATATTAATATATATGTTATTCACTAAATGGACTATATATATATTTCAATTATTTACCTTTGAAGTACCTCAATTAATTTAGTATAATAATTGATTACTTCTATTTTACATTTAGTAAAACAACGACAAGAGTACGCAATAATACTAAGTCCATAATATTTTCGTGTTGTAATTCGGACAATTTAAAATTACCCTTTTATTTAGTTAGAATATATATTTTTTTATATTTTTTAAATATTGAAATAAACGGTTTTTTAAAAAATAGAGACGCTACAAATTTATCTAAAATTGTTCGTGTTTAAAGTATTTCAAAGTATTTCACTAGTTTTTTTTCTTAATTTTTATATACAGAATTAAAATTAAGTAGTGTACCTAGCATAATATTCTCTCATCATATAGTTTCATCAAAAATATCTATTGAATAAGTGGCTAAGGAAAGAAATACAAATGTATATATATTTACAGTTAAATTCAAAAATAATGTTTTATTCTAGTTGGCAACATTCCTCAGTAATCTGGGTGGATGTGTTGGATTGTGGATTGGAGTTTCTGTCTTGAGCATTGTCGAACTTCTTTACTTGTTGGCTGACATCATTTGGAGGATTTTATCAGGGATAAAACTTTGTAACAGATCAGCTCAAAATGGCAACATCGCATGAAGTTTACTTTTTTTGCAATTGAAGCGATTTATCATTTGTAATTGTTGCAATTTAAGATTTGTGATTGTAGCATTTTCCTACTTGTAAATGTAGCCTTTTCCTTGCGATTTTCTATTTATAATTATAGCATCTAAATTTTCGTAATTGAAGCATTGTACTATTTGTAATTGATGGAATTTTATGTATGTAATTGTAGCAGTTTACTTTCTGTAATTGTAGCAATTTACTGTTACAATTTAAAAAATTAACATATAAGTGTTCATTTTACTGATATTCAATTTTAAATTTAAAATTTTCACAAAATTTAAATTCATTTTTTTACATGTTAAAAGTTCTGATTTCTCTCTCTCTCTCTCTCTCTCTCTCTCTCTCTCTCTCTCTCTCTCTCTCTCTCTCTCTCTCTGTCTCTGTCTCTCTCTCTCTCTCTCTCTGTATATATCAACGCAGATTTTTATATGTAGATATAAAAATATCGTTTATACACAAAGACGAAATATTTTAATTTCATGAATAAATCATAGACCACTTCTGTGTATAGAGCACTGAGGTACGATAGTACTAATGGGGTTGAAAGACCAGATGATATCTACAAACTAGGTTGCCTTTAAGGCGGATCTTCGAAAATTAGCATTTTCAATGTTTGAAGGTTTCGCTGATTCTTTGGTAAACTAAACTAAAAAACAATTACTAAAATACATCAATTCAAATAGAAAAATCGAATTCGCGAGGTATCAATCTATCTAAATGTCGCCCTGTTGGAAGGTATCAAATTATCTAAATGTCGTACTGTTGGAAGGTATCAAACTATCTAAATGTCACCATGTTGGAAGGTATCAAACTATCTAAATGTCACCATGTTGGAAGGTATCAAACTATCTAAATGTCACCATGTTGGAAGGTATCAAACTATCTAAATGTCACCATGTTGGAAGGTATCAAACTATCTAAATGTCGTACTGTTGGAAGGTATCAAACTATCTAAATTTCACCATGTTGGAAGGTATCAAATTATCTAAATGTCGTACTGTTGGAAGGTATCAAACTATCTAAATGTCACCATGTTGGAAGGTATCAAATTATATAAATGTCGTACTGTTGGAAGGTATCATACTATCTAAATGTCACCATGTTGGAAAATTTCAAATTATCTAAATGTCGTACTGTTGGAAGGTATCAAACTATCTAAATTTCACTATTTTGGGAGGTATTAAATTATCTAAATGTCACCATGTTGGAAGGTATCAAACTATCTAAATGTCACCATGTTGGAAGGTATCAAATTATCTAAATGGCACCATGTTGGGAGGTATCAAATTATCTAAATGTCGTACTGTTGGAAGGTATCAAACTATCTAAATGTCACCATGTTGGAAGGTATCAAATTATCTAAATGTCGTACTGTTGGAAGGTATCAAACTATCTAAATGTCACCATGTTGGAAGGTATCAAATTGTCTAAATGTCGTACTGTTGGAAGGTATCATACTATCTAAATGTCACCATGTTGGAAGGTATCAAATTATCTAAATGTCGTACTATTGGAAGGTATCAAACTATCTAAATGTCGTACTGTTGGAAGGTATCAAACTATCTAAATGTCACCATGTTGGGAGGTATCAAACTATCTAAATGTCACCATGTTGGGAGGTATCAAACTATCTAAATGTCACCATGTTGGGAGGTATCAAACTATCTAAATGTCACCATGTTGGAAGGTATCAAACTATCTAAATGTCACCATGTTGGGAGGTATCAAACTATCTAAATGTCACCATGTTGGGAGGTATCAAACTATCTAAATGTCACCATGTTGGGAGGTATCAAACTATCTAAATGTCACCATGTTGGGGAGGTATCAAACTATCTAAATGTCACCATGTTGGGAGGTATCAAACTATCTAAATGTCACCATGTTGGGAGGTATCAAACTATCTAAATGTCACCATGTTGGGAGGTATCAAACTATCTAAATGTCACCATGTTGGGAGGTATCAAACTATTTAAATGTCACCGTGTTGGGAGGAATCAAACTATATAAATGTCACCGTGTTGGGAGGTATCAAACTATCTAAATGTCACCATGTTGGGAGGTATCAAACTATCTAAATGTCACCATGTTGGGAGGTATCAAACTATCTAAATGTCACCATGTTGGGAGGTATCAAACTATCTAAATGTCACCATGTTGGGAGGTATCAAACTATCTAAATGTCACCATGTTGGAAGGTATCAAACTATCTAAATGTCACCATGTTGGAAGGTATCAAACTATCTAAATTAACCATGTTGGAAGGTATCAAACTATCTAAATGTCACCATGTTGGGAGGTATCAAACTATCTAAATGTCACCATGTTGGAAAGGTATCAAACTATCTAAATGTCACCATGTTGGGAGGTATCAAACTACCTAAATGTCGCCATGTTGGGAGGTATCAAACTATCTAAATGTCACCATGTTGGAAGGTATCAAACTATCTAAATGTCACCATGTTGGGAGGTATCAAACTATCTAAATGTCACCATGTTGGGAGGTATCAAACTATCTAAATGTCACCATGTTGGGAGAGGTATCAAACTATCTAAATGTCACCATGTTGGGAGGTATCAAACTATCTAAATGTCACCATGTTGGGAGGTATCAAACTATCTAAATGTCACCATGTTGGGAGGTATCAAACTATCTAAATGTCACCATGTTGGGAGGTATCAAACTATCTAAATGTCACCATGTTGGGAGGTATCAAACTATCTAAATGTCACCATGTTGGGAGGTATCAAACTATTTAAATGTCACCGTGTTGGGAGGAATCAAACTATATAAATGTCACCGTGTTGGGAGGTATCAAACTATCTAAATGTCACCATGTTGGGAGGTATCAAACTATCTAAATGTCACCATGTTGGGAGGTATCAAACTATCTAAATGTCACCATGTTGGGAGGTATCAAACTATCTAAATGTCACCATGTTGGGAGGTATCAAACTATCTAAATGTCACCATGTTGGAAGGTATCAAACTATCTAAATGTCACCATGTTGGAAGGTATCAAACTATCTAAATGTCACCATGTTGGAAGGTATCAAACTATCTAAATTAACCATGTTGGAAGGTATCAAACTATCTAAATGTCACCATGTTGGGAGGTATCAAACTATCTAAATGTCACCATGTTGGAAGGTATCAAACTATCTAAATGTCACCATGTTGGGAGGTATCAAACTATCTAAATGTCACCATGTTGGGAGGTATCAAACTACCTAAATGTCACCATGTTGGGAGGTATCAAACTATCTAAATGTCACCATGTTGGAAGGTATCAAACTATCTAAATGTCACCATGTTGGGAGGTATCAAACTATCTAAATGTCACCATGTTGGGAGGTATCAAACTATCTAAATGTCACCATGTTGGGAGGTATCAAACTATCTAAATGTCACCATGTTGGGAGGTATCAAACTATCTAAATGTCACCATGTTGGAAGGTATCAAACTATCTAAATGTCACCATGTTGGAAGGTATCAAACTATCTAAATGTCACCATGTTGGAAGGTATCAAACTATCTAAATGTCACCATGTTGGAAGGTATCAAACTATCTAAATGTCACCATGTTGGAAGGTATCAAACTATCTAAATGTCACCATGTTGGAAGGTATCAAACTATCTAAATGTCACCATGTTGGAAGGTATCAAACTATCTAAATGTCACCATGTTGGAAGGTATCAAACTATCTAAATGTCACCATGTTGGAAGGTATCAAACTATCTAAATGTCACCATGTTGGAAGGTATCAAACTATCTAAATGTCACCATGTTGGAAGGTATCAAACTATCTAAATGTCACCATGTTGGAAGGTATCAAACTATCTAAATGTCACCATGTTGGAAGGTATCAAACTATCTAAATGTCACCATGTTGGAAGGTATCAAACTATCTAAATGTCACCATGTTGGAAGGTATCAAACTATCTAAATGCCACCATGTTGGGAGCCGAAAGATTGGGAAGTGGGGGGGGGGAGGGGGAGGAGAGAGCGTTCTATTAATTTCAGAAGGCGGTGAAAACATAAAAAAGCTAAAAAAAAAACAATGTTATTTTAAAATTGTCTTAAGTAACACAGTATCGTTAATTTGATTGTTGAGATTATCGATTGTGGCATAGCTTTCTTTATTTTGAAATATAAGGTCAAGTTGTAATAATGAATGATGAATTCAGAATTTTCTCAAAAATATTTAGAGCACAGCTAAACTTTTATATAACTTTGTTTATTTCTGCATTAGCTAGTAGTAATTTAACTAATGAAAATTTTACATGAAAAGTGCTAACCCAAAGGCCCACAGTGCTTTGACCCCATATTTTGCTGGTATTCGTTCAGGATAGCGACTTGATAAATCGATTGTATTTTTTATGACACCTGTGCAAACTTTGAAGAGATAGACATAGTAGTGAAGTTTGTTTATCCCGTTCCATTGAACTACTTCTCTTCGTAATAGTGGTTAAATCTAATAAACCCAGAGAGAGAGAGAGAGAGAGAGAGAGAGAAAGAGAGAGATAGAAAGAGAGGACAAGAAGACTCATCAATATTGATTACAGTATCTAATTATTTATGGAGATTGTCAAACATTTGGATGTAGTAATATAGTTGAATGGAGTCATACGGTCGGACGGCGTGATACAATAGGAAGGAGAGATACAGTTGAATGCATTGCTGTAGTTGGATGTTGTGATACGGTTTGATGGAGTAATAGGTGGAATAGTGAGTTTGATACGTTTGGAATGAGTTTTATAGCTAGATGGAAAATGCGATACTGTTAAAAATGATATGGCTGGACTGAGTTAGTTATACATTTGAGTATACTTTTTTTTATATTTACATATTTTACTTTATATCTGCAGAAATACTGTGTTTCATTGTTAAATATAATTATCTTAAATGAACTTATGTCATATTTTATCTAGATTGTTTTATGCACATTACTTCATTAAAATTTTTAATCCTGTAATGCATGTCACATTCTGTTAAAACATGAAGCTAAAATTATTTCTATTCAATGTATTTATAGAAATGTTTAAAATTAGCTTAAATACTATTCGAGAATAATAATTTCTTTTTTAATAAAGCTCATGGTTTAAAAATAAATTAATTTGGTAATATCTCTAAAAAAATAATACTACATATTTTTTTTTATACAATGATATGATTACTTAGTAAAAATAAATAATACAGGAAAAGAGTACTTATAAAGGCAAAAAAAATTAATAGGAGATGCCGTTGTGTTACATATGTTGATACTAAATATGATGCATGGCCGTATGATCTTATATATGTTTTTTTTTTAATATTATTAAGTGCGTAAATAATTTAGGTTATGTTTCAATGAGTCATTTCTTCTTCAGATTATATTATTAGACAGTAGTGGGACTGATGGTCGAGTGGTGTAAATACTCGCCTGTCGACCTAAGAGTATTGGGTTCGATCTTATGTGAGAACTATGGGAATTATTCTCGGTGAAATGTGTTTCAAAGTTGTTCCACAAGTTCACCCAGCTTTAAATGGGTACCTGACTTAAGCTGGGGAAGTAAGGCGGCTGTGCGTTGTGCTAACCACACAATCCCCTTCATAAGCCGAGGTTATAGAAACAGATGATTTTTTTCTTTTTTAAAAAAAGGGGGAGAAGGCGGAGGCCTCGATGGCTCGCATTTAAAAATCTATCGACGTAGTTATAGAAAGTGGACACATAGAATAGTCATTATTATAGAAAGTGGACACATAGAATAGCCATTGTTATAGAAAGTGGACACATAGAATAGCTATTGTAATAGAAAATGGACATATAGAATAGTCATTATTATAGAAAGTGGACACATAGAATAGTCATTATTATAGAAAGTGGACACATAGAATAGCCATTGTTATAGAAAGTGGACACATAGAATAGCTATTGTAATAGAAAATGGACATATAGAATAGTCATTATTATAGAAAGTGGACACATAGAATAGTCATTATTATAGAAAGTGGACACATAGAATAGCTATTGTAATAGAAAATGTACACATAGAATAGTCATTATTATAGAAAGTGGACACATAGAATAGCCATTTTTATAGAAAGTGGACACATAGAATAGCTATTGTAATAGAAAATGGACACATAGAATAGTCATTATTATAGAAAGTGGACACATAGAATAGTCATTGTTATAGAAAGTGGACACATAGAATAGCTATTGTAATAGAAAATGGACACATAGAATAGTCATTATTATAGAAAGTGGACACATAGAATAGCCATTGTTATAGAAAGTGGACACATAGATAAGCTATTTTAATAGAAAATGGACACATAGAATAGTCATTATTATAGAAAGTGGACACATAGAATAGTTATTGTAATAGAAAGTGGACACATAAAATAGCCATTGTTATAGAAAGTGGACACTTTTTTTTTCTTTAAAAAGGGGAAAAACGGGTAGGGGGCGCAGGCCCCGATGGAACGCATTTAACATCTATTGACGTAGTTATAGAAAGTGGACACATAGAATAGCCATTGTTCTTGAAAATTTCACTTTATGTTTAGTTGGTGGTCTCAAAAATTTAATCACACTGGTCATTTGAAATGTGCGATAAACTATTATTACTGTCATAACTTCAATAATGATACTATAACTATTTATGTATTACTAAAAATCCCCTTAACTTAGTTTTTTTTTTTTTTAAATACTGAATTTAAAATCAATATTTAGACAATTTATTATGTCCCCTTTCTATAGCAATGGGTTAGCTGTATGTCCGTAAAAAAACAAACAAACTGCAAAGGATGAAAAAAACTGAAGTGAAAATCAATACATACAAATTAATTACCGCAAATAAGTTGTGGAAAGATCTGCACTATAAAATATGTACAGTAATTATTACTGCTGGAACGCAAATGAATAAAATAGATTTGCACTGTAGTGCTCATTCAATTGAAACACTTGCAGAGAGATGTGAAAATAGCTAATACTACGCTATTAACACACTAATTCTTTGTGGAATAGCAATAAGGATAGCAAATATTTGTGAAAAAGTGAATGAAATAAATATTCTCTTTAAATGAATAATTCAAATATTCAGTACAGAGAAATATTGAGAAGGAAAACCAAAGTCGTATATTTCGGTTATTTTTATTATATTATATAGAATGTATATTACTATATATTGAATTTTCTACTATTGCTAAGTTGCTATGCACACTATATTAATAAGCTTAATTTCTAATGCACACAGTAGACTAGCAAGTTGTCCATTACATATATATATTTCGATAGTTGGGAAGTTGTGGCAGTATGGTAGAGCGCTCAATGGCTAACGTGTAGATGCCGAGCTCAAACCACGGACCGGTCTATGCCCCTTTGTCCACCCATTTACTAAAACGGTACCCTGCATTTGAATAAAAAAAAGGCGTCTCGGCTGTGTACTGGACACACAATCCAATAGAATATCATTGACCATAAAAACATATGAGCTATGCTTCAACATACACCGATGGTTGAACAGACGTTAACGTCCATGTTCATGTAGTGGGATAAAAAAAAAACAAAAAAAAAGAAACTGGAATATCGTTCTATTAACACTTTACTTTCGATTTAACGCAGAACCCAAATCGCTTTTATATATATTATAGGACGTTAATTCCGTCAATTAAACTTAATCCATAAATAATCCCTTGTTTTAATTCGCCAGCTTTGCTACGATATATATCGTCTTGACCACTACGTTACAACATGTGGGTGTTACGATTCCTATAAAAACAACCTGATGGAAATTCCTAATAATGCTTCAACTTGTGATAAAACTTCAATTAGTAAAAAAAAACCGCTTATTGATCACATTTCTGTTCCTCAAACTAGATTGTTGTTGTTTTTTGTTTTGGTCACATGCGGCCGATAAAAAAGATAGAATGCTGAGGCAGAAAGGTGGGTGGTATTGCGGCCCGATAGGAAGGTTGTATGCTGCGGCCGATAGAAAGTTTGTAAGCTGAGGCCAGCAGGTTGTTTGTATGCTGCTGCCGATAGGAAGGTTGTATGCTGCGGCCGATAGGAAGGTTGTAAGCTGCGGCCGGCAGGTTGTTTGTATGCTGCTGCCGATAGGAAGGTTGTATGCTGCGGCCGATATGAAGGTTGTACTCTGCGGCCAGCAAGTTATTTGTATGCTGCTGCCGATAGGAAGGTTGTATGCTTCGGCAGATAGGAAGGCTGTAAGCTGCGGCCAGCAGGTTGTTTGTATGCTGCGGCCGATAGGAAGGTTTTATGCTGCGGCCGATAGGAAGGTTGTAAGCTGCGGCCAGCAGGTTGTTTGTATGCTGCGGCCGATAGGCAGGTTGTATGCTGCGGCCGATAGGAAGGTTGTAAGCTGCGGTTAATAGGGAGGTTGTATGCTGAGTCTAATAGGTATTTTGTATGATTTTGTTGATATGGAGGTTGTATGTTTGTGACTAGCCGTACTGATTATTCTTTTTTTTCCATTCTGTCATATTAGAAACACAAATTAGCCATTTCATTTTTTAGATAAAGTAGATGATATAGGCAGTTGCTTCGACCATTTCTTTATATGACCAGAAGTAATGAAGTTGGCGGAAAACATACATGTAAATATTGCATTTCATTAACTTCATGAGCAAATATGTTACAAGTTGTATATCTCTTTACAAACTTAATCGAAAAGTCATACAATTTCATGAACAGTTTTTAACCTTTTCATGTTTACTTTTTTACTTTCTAGCCTGCGCAGATTATTTAACATATGTTCCAGACTTATGTCAATGTGACATTCCATTTCGGTATGTAGTTCGATTTCTGAATTTTAATAATTTCTTAATTTACTTTAATTTTTTCTTTGTTTCATTTATTTTTAATTATTTCGTTAAAAAAGAAATAACATTTATGTCCTAATGTTCTATTGAACAATGCATTAATCTATAGATTTATTAGATTTCAATTGTATTGTTACCTATATATTTTGTAATCCGCTTAAAGTAAATATTATAAAATACCTCACCTTTTAATATATATATCACTCAATTGCATTTCCCAAAAAAGAGGATAGCGCAGAGAGGACGACTTTAAGGGACATAACCACTATTGCTCAATAACGACAACTTTCATTACGGGTTATTATCCGCCTTGATTAAAAACCAGCCATCAGGCATTGCCTGGCTTCTGTTGTGCTGCTATCGGCCCTAATAAAAGACTAGTGGTGGTTAAACTTTTTCGGTCGCGGGGCCAAAATGAGCTATTAAATTGAAAGAAGCATCGGACCAGGAGCAAGAACTTCAAAGCACTGCAAGACCAATAGCATATAGATGGAGTGTCTATATGAACTAATATAAATAGATGTGTGTGAAATATACCATTCCGAAAGACGCCTGTATATTCATATAAATAATGTATGCATATATAGGTTTAGCTTAATCAATTTCTTTTATAGAGAGGTTGTTTACAAAAGTAGAGTTGTGTCAGCGCAAAGGCCAATCTACACTCAATGGGGTATTAAACATACAGCTCTCTCTATATGCTAAATTTAAATGAAGTATTTTATACTTGTACAGACCTATATAATTGTATTAGTTCAGTGTGTTTTTTTTAAACGCACATTTGAACATTTTTTTATTCATGTATTTGTACATAAATCAAGTATCTTGTTAAACAGAAAAAGCTAGTTGAATATTTGGGTTCGAAAAAAGATTTCCCGCCAGAAAGATGTACGAAACTACAAAGTCAAAGTGAAGCAGAACTAAGGTAATGGAGATACTGTTTCCTAAATTTGACGCTATCATCGTATTAATGACAAATTACCCAAACGTTCAGTGTGTTTGTTTATATAGAGAATATTGAATAAAGCCACAGAAAGAATTTTTTTTTGTTTTTAAGACTTATATTTTGTTACACATGTTTTTAAGAGTAAAGTGTCCTTACTATTTTCCTTTCCAATCTGAAAAAGTGTTAACTTTTCTTAACTTCCTAATACAGGGATAATTTCATCGGAATTAACGTTTACTATGAGTCAATGTTTTCTTTGCGGTTAACTGACGTAGCTGAGATATACGTAAGTTTTCTTCCCATTTAACTATTTTTCTAAATATATAAAGCAAAATTTTAGTCCTCTCAAGATTCAGACTAATGCCACGATCATATTTAGAATTAAAAATTATTTCAAGTTTGGAAGGTTTTTAAATTTAAATCAAATATTTCCATATCACAAAGGTGTAACGATATGTCTGAATAGTCTAATCACAAGAAATATTGCATTATTTTTTTTATTGTCATTTTGTTTTGTTTTTTAATTTTTTTTAAATCTCAATATAAAACAAAAGGTTCTTCTATACTCTTTTTTATTTTATCATTCTTTACAAAACATAGATAGTAGATGGGCTGTTTTAGACCTTTTCAAACTTATATAACTAAAACAATTGTCTGAAATTCACTGAAATATTTTTTTTTCCTCTTAGTTGGCAACTTTTCTCAGTAATCTGGGTGGATGTGTTGGACTGTGGATTGGAGTTTCTGTCTTGAGCATTGTCGAACTTCTCCACTTGTTTGTTTCCATCATTTGGAGGATTGTATCAGGGATAAAACTTCCTAACAGATCTGTTCCGAGCCGGGATGGTGCATGAGTTGTGCTGTGGTTTTATTTCTGTTTGATAAATGTAATTAGAAATTATTAAAAAGACTAATAAAAATATTGTGTTACTCCATTCAAAAACAAAGACAAAGATGGACAGTCATCTTGAGGTGGACAAAGGGTAAGACAAACAAATAGACGTGTTGGATGGATGGTTGTAAGGATGGATGGTTGGTTTGATAGATGGATGGGTGGATGGATGGCTATAACTGTATATGGATGGATGGATGGATGGTAAGATGGATAGGTAGATAGGTGGATAGGTATGCATATATATATATATATAGATAAGTAGATAGCTAGATAGATGGTATATATATATATATATATAGATAGATATATAGATAGATAGATAGATAGATAGATAGATAGATAGATAGATAGATAGATAGATAGATAGATAGATAGATAGATAGATAGATAGATAGATAGATAGATAGATAGATAGATAGATAGATAGGTAGGTAGGTAGGTAGATAGATAGATAGATAGATAGATAGATAGATAGAAAGATAGATAGATAGATAGATAGATAGATAGATAGATAGATAGATAGATAGATAGATAGATAGATAGATAGATAGATAGATAGATAGATAGATAGATAGATAGATAGATAGATAGATAGATAGATAGATAGATAGATAGATAGATAGATAGATAGATAGATAGATAGATAGATAGAGTAAACAACTTTAAATCAGTTTGACTTTGAGAAACTCGATATTTCATAATTTTTATTTATTGTTAATATTAATTTCATTGCTGATATATTTGTATGATTTTTTGACTTAATAAAGTCTCATGAAGTTTATCTCTTATCATTTATATTTCAAATTTATAGCTGCCAACTTTCCTCAGTGACCTTGGCGGTTGTTTAGGGCTGTGGATTGGGATATCTGTCTTCAGCATTTCTGAAGTTGTTTACCTGGTAGAGAACCTTATTTGGAAGACAAAAGCACAACTTCAAAACAAATCTGAGCATGACAATGCTAGTACATGAACATTTTTCAATGTCTTAAATTCAATTTCTATGCAGCCTATGGTCTAAAATTAATGTTAAATTAGTGTAGGTTATATCCCAGTAATTATTTTAAATTGAAATTAATATGTTGGCTGTATAAAAATGAAATTTAAAATGCAATATGTATTAAAGTTACTGTCTGAAAAAAATAATGAAATAGCAGGATTAAAAATATCAAGCCATAGAAAGGTGATAGATTATAAGAACGTATATATAAACATATAACTAGTTAGGCACTTGAACTAAAATACACAAGTAGATAGATAGATTGGATAGATAGATAGATAGATAGATAGATAGATAGATAGATAGATAGATAGATAGATAGATAGATAGATAGATAGATAGATAGATAGATAGATAGATAGATAGATAGATAGATAGATAGATAGATAGATAGATAATCACATACATACATACATACATACCTAGATTGAAGACAAATAATGTTTTTCAAAGGGAAGATACTGTATTAATTTCATTTTCACCATTCACTTATTGTGTTCCACATTTTTAAAAATATATTTGAATTAAAAAAATACAAATTACTATGTTTATTACATATCCTAAAAACAAAGTTTATTATATATGATATTGATAATAATAAAAACAACGTTTTACCTAATTGTACCAAATAAATATATATTGACATGAAATTTTAATGTTGATCGACTTTGTCAGAATGTCAATAAACTTATATTTATGTTAAATTGATTGATTTTCAATTTCTATTTTTCTTTGACACTCTCTGTAGGCTGTGTGGGTGTAGACCATGGGAGTTGTTTACCTGGTTCACTAAAGGCTCGTAAATATTTTAGTTCATGACCTGCCGTTGTGTCTGTTAAATTCAGAGAGATGGCTGACTAAAACGAATGTTTTTAAAAAAAAATCAATGTTAAGTAATACAGTTAAACGGTATGATGGAGAGTGTGATACGATATGATGGGGAGTGTGATACGGTATGATGGGGAGTGTGATACGGTATGATGTGGAATGTCATACGGTATGATGGGAAGTGTGATACGGTATGATGTGGAATGTCATACGGTATGATGGGAAGTGTGATGCGGTATGATGGGGAATGTGAAACGGTATGATGGGAAGTGTGGCACAGTATGATGGAGAATGTGGCACGGTATGATGGAGAATGTGACACGGTATGATGGAGAATGTGATACGGTATGATGGAGAATCTGACAGTGTATGATGAAGAATATGGCAGTGTATGATGGAGAATGTGATACGTTATGATGGGGATTGTGATACAGTATGGTGGAGAATGTGACACTGTATGAGGGAAAATGTGATGTTCAAAGTACACAAACGTGAACTTTAAATTTCATTTTACTCAAAATACTCCATATTTCCCGTGATGCTTCCAAGACGATTATGGAATACAATTTGGATTTTCAGTAGGTACCGAAGAAATTTTTAAGGTCATGGTGAAAGATTTCTCCATTTTTCTCGTGGCGCTTCCATGTCGATTATGAAATATAATTCTTAGTTCTAACTGAAATGTTCACGGTAACATTTATGATATATGAAAGAAACTAATGTGTTGGCTTATTTTTACACGATATTTTGAGTATTGCTATTATGCATCGGATTCCGAAGGCGTTACTATGCTACAACTTTTTACCTGCATAAATAAAGTTAATCATCTCGGTTAAAGAAGCAAACTACAAATGCACGAAAAACTAAAGATGTCCACTACAATAGCACGAAAAAGTAAAGATGCACACTACAATAGCACGAAAAAGCAACATGCTCACTACAATAGCACAAAAAGTAAACATGTGCACTAAAATAGCACAAAAAGTAAACATGCGCAGTACAATAGCACGAAAAGTAAAGATGCTCACAACAACAGCATGAAAAAGTAAAGATGCGCACTCCAATGCCCATGGGTGCGATAACTATTGTAACATGTTAGGTGACTAATATCAGTATAATAAATTTATTACGATGGCAGTTAGCACCTAAAAACAAAAAAAAAGCAATTCATAAAATATGCTTAACTTTCCATCATCTGCATTGAAGCGAGGCCAAAATCAATACAACGCGTCACAGTATTCAATCAAGCGAATCATTGGCTTGAAATTAGAACTACCTACTAAATAAACTGTCGCACGCCCATTTTTGCAGGAAAAGTTACCAAATCAAATTAAATAGCTGTGAAAAAAGTTGACAATCGCTCATCAAGGTAACTTTATTTTCAAATCAGTGTTCTGAATTTTTTTGTTTATTTAGATATGTTTAGTATAATTATCAATACATCCTAATCAATTTTCAAAACAATTTAGTCACAGACACGCAATTGTCATCTTGTGTATACGTCAACTGTTACTATAAAACAAATACAAAAAGTGATTTTGCTCCTGGTGTATTCAAAGTATTTACATTTTTTTTTTGTAAAACCCCTGAATGGGATATTTTTAGGATATTTGTATCCACTAATATGATAGTTTTTTTGTGATATCCTTCTTTCAGCCCCCTACCATAACATATTAGTACTACAGATATTTAGTCACCACGAAAGACTAACGAAGCTGAACCCAAACTTATTATCGAATTCAATCGATCCATTTTTTTCTTTATAATGCTGTTCAGATTTAACGAGTTTTTATTTGTCTCGACTTATAATGTTTATTAACTTATCAAAATTGTTGCTTAATAGTTAGAACGTTGTTATGCCATGACAGTTGTGAAATCTTGCGATTATTGTGTTACTTTTAAATTATTTAAGTCTTAAGTCGATTTTAAAGCTCGTTTGGAATAGACATTTAAGTAATTCTTGAAGAGTAAGTACAATTTCTTGGAATTTCAGCTAAACAGTTTGACTTACATATAGCAGATTTCTGGTCGGAATTTTGCAAAAATGTATATGTGGATGTGGGGAGGGGGGGAACCATGAAGCTGCCTTGTAAATGCGTTTTGCATTTTATAGATTAAAAGTTTATGTTATATTATAAACTGAACAACTTATTTCAATCCAATCTCTTTAGTTACAATGAATTCACCAAGTAACACAGGGACGGTTCATAAGACACTAATGTCTCAAACGTCACTTCAAGCAGACGATATGAAAGTGCAGACAGATAGAGTCCATAGTGAAACCAGAAGATACCAACTATGCCAAGCATTGAACAACTTCTCTTCACGAACGTCACTGAATGGACTTATATTTATCCAGACTTCTAGTAGTTTAAAAATGAAATTTTTCTGGATATTTGTATTCACGTCAGCAGTTATTGCACTCGTGTATCACTCATATAGGTCAGTGAGAATACATTATATACATATATATATATATATATATATATATATTTATATATATATATACAATTTCAAAAGAGATATTTTGCGTAACTAAATAGTTTGCAACCAAATTTTCTGTTACTTTAATAAACGTTATGTCTTACATAATGGAGAAAAAAAAATATAAAATGGGTAAAAACCTTAGACTTTTCCACTGATATTTGACCATTGCATTTGTCATTTTTTATCTTTTACTAGTTATCAAAAGCCCGGTACCCGGACCGGCGAGTAGGCACACAGTTGGAGTTGAAAATGGTGATATATATTTTAGCGCGTTAACAATCAGTCTATATACTTGCAGTGGCCCCAAAGACATGAACAGATTATTGTAGCCAAAATACATTTGAGAATAGAGACACCTAATAATACATCAAATAAAGTTCATATGTTAAATAGTTCCTCCCAAAGAAAATAATCCTCACTATGGGTAAACATAAACAATAACTCTTAAAATCACATTCCTTCATAATATTTTAATGGACTCCTTTCCAAACTATTATTCATTTAATGTTTTATGATGTTCAACATGGCGTATTTAAAAAAAAAAGAGAGACGTGAGTGAGTGCTTGTGTTAAGCGAAACGCTACATGTTTAGCAGGTGGTTTATTACCACTGTTATTTAGGGGCCCGGTGGGCTTGGCCTCTTAGGGGGCTGCCCCTGCATTTTGATATGAGATAATTTTTTGACGCTTCTAAAGCTGCGATAATACTTAAATCTCATTCCCAAGAGAAAAATTCTCATAATTGGCTCAGAAGCATAACAAAAATAACCCCCGACTATTAAACGTTGAATCTAACATCCAACTATAGCCTACATAATTTGCGCACACAAAACCTTATCATTGATAAATTTTAATTCCTTCATAATATTTCAATGGTTTCCTTTCCAAACAGTTCTTCATGTTATGTTTTATGATGTTCAACATGACTTATTAAAAAAAAAAAGAGAGACGTGAGTGCCTGTAATTTAAGCAAAACACTACATGTTTAGCAGGTGGTTTTACTTACTGTTATACACATTGTAGTATAGCACAACATAGCGTACTGAGAATATACTACGATAATACTGCCAACCCGGCAGTGTCGAACCTATGGATATTGGGTCCTGTGGGCCTGGCCTCTTTAGAGGCCTCTGCATTTTGACATTCGACACCATGATATGAGATAATGAAATTAATATTTAATGTAATCAATATTTTGGGGCAACCCTCAAGCTGGGGCCCGGAAAAATATAATCGTTGTGTAGCTTTTATCTGACCTTCAATTAAAAAAATATCCCATCAATCCAGTTAAGGCCGCAGACGCAGAAAAAATTAGGCCTCTTAACAAAGAAAGACATATTAAAGCTTTCAACATTATAGTTCTGTGAAGCCAATGCCGAACCATGGGATTTTAGGCATCTTCGGGAGCCACTACATTTTGACATGAGATAATGTACTTAATATTTAGTTTTAAAATATTTTGGGGGCCCTCCTCAAACTGGTCTTCCACTCCGTCCCACTCAAGCACACCTGCGCAGCTTGCCATTTCCGGCTGAGGGTACAGGCACACTACACCCTCCCCTCTGTCCGAGTGGCAGGAAAAACCCCTTTCCTTGCCATTCTGGCCGACCGGCAGTACACACACCCTGCTGGTCTGGCCGGTTTGGGCAAGGATTAAAACCCATCTTTCTGCCATCCCTGCAGATGATAGCGGGCACACTCACCCCGCCGCTCTGTAGGCATGGCAGACGTGCATCAGCGCCGCCAACAATGTTGGTGTGGTAGGCACACTACACCCTACCATGCTGGCAAGGGCGGCGTTAAAAAAAAAACACAGAATATTCTAGCATGATTTTGTGTTACCTCTCCTAAGATCGCTAAATCGCCATTTGGTAATGATTGAGGCGGTCGAAAACAGTATTTCATTGTGATTGCTATTTGATCACTCATGATGTTAGTGTGCAGTGCTTTGACACCTCGGCACTAAACATATGGCTGGTCCAATGTCATTTCTGGAAACCATGTAGGAGACAAATCTTACTCGGCTGGCCAGTTGGTTGCCGGATCATGCGTGTTAAGAAGAAAACAGTAAATGTTTCTGCCATCTTTGAATTGTTTATGCCGCCATGTTGGATGACAGACGGAAGTCGCGATGACAGACGGAAGTAGCGATGACAGACGGAAGTCGCGATGACAGACATCGGAACACATGATATAAAATTTGTATTATAGAAGATGACGTTATCAATTTATAACATTCTTGTACCGATAACCATAGCCATGCAAAACCGTTCGACCGTCGATGCACCTTTTGTTATTAACATTGTATAAAACGAACCAATTAAAATACAAGCCTTTAATCTTATCTAAGATGAGTGTATGCTCTTACAGAGAGTTATTCAATTATGATCAATAATATTAGCTTACTCAGTAAAGATTATCAATACTAGCATACTTTGTAAACATTTTTTTTCTTTTCTCTATGCTGAAACTCTCTCTCCTCTCTCTCTCTCTTTCTCTCTCTGTTTCTCTCTCTCTCTCTCTCTCTCTCTCTCTCTTTCTCTCTCTCTCTCTCTCTCTCTCTCTCTCTCTCTCTCTCTCTCGCTCTCTCGCTAACTAAAAAAAAACATAAACAATGTTATGACGGTTATGACATTCACGCTGAAAATGGGCTCTCGTCTTTCTCACCGCTTTCATGACTAATTAATCTTACAAAATTTTTTTTTAACTGTCTAGTTTCACATAAAATAATGTTACACTCAATCAATATGTTGTGCATACTTTTTAACACAGAGGGTCGGATAGCGCTTTTCTTCGCAATTTTTTCTCAACCTGTTTCACTTCTTATTGCTCTACTCTTTCATTTCTGAGACTGGCCTGTTATACCAACAAAAAAGTACGTTCAAACTAAAAGTAAAGTTTCCTTAAGTCAATCGGGAATATGAATTGTAGAATTCACGAGTTTTCAGTCGCTATGGCAAATTGTAGGATTTTAGGGCTGGCACATTGCCCAACCACCTTTACTTCCCCGCCATAAGCCAGGTTCCCATTATAAAGCTGTGGGGACAAATGGAAAATTTACCTGGATATGCAAAAATGCCTAGGTTTTAATCTAGGCCAACAGTAGAGCGCTCTACCCAGCACTTGAAGCCATCCCAGCTGTTGTTTAGACCACTTGAAGCCATCCCTGCTGTTGTTTAGACCACTTGAAGCCATCCCAGCTGTTGTTTAGACCACTTAAAGCCATCCCAGCTGTTGTTTAGACCACTTGAAGCCATCCCAGCTGTTGTTTAGACCACTTGAAGCTATTCCCGTTGTTTATTTAAAATGCGACGGCGTCATTTTATTTTGAATTTTAAATGATTTACAGTACCGTTGATGACTATTTGAAATACAAGACAAAAGTAAATGTGGAACGAATTCCGAAGGATTCGCTTCACCTTCCAGCGATCACAATCTGTAACCATAATCCTCTACGATTGTCTAAGGTACACTAGCGTACATTTGATGTACTTTTCATTATTTTATTTCGAATTAAAATGCATAAAAAAAAAATAAAACTGCATTTGGTTGGTTAAAATTTATTTAGAAAAATTCACGGTGGCGTACGATATTAAATTAAATTGTGTTTTTTTTTTCTTAAATAAGTATTTTATACAAAGATATAGATAAAGTTAGAAGTACATTATTATACAAATATATAGATAAAGTTAGAAGTACATTATTATACAAATATATAGATAAAGTTAGAAGTACATTATTATACAAAGATATAGATAAAGTTAGAAGTACATTATTATACAAAGATATAGATAAAGTTAGAAGTACATTATTATACAAAGATATAGATAAAGTTAGAAGTACATTATTATACAAAGATATAAAGTTAGAAGTACATTATTATACAAACATATAGATAAAGTTAGAAGTACATTATTATACAAAGATATAGATAAAGTTAGAAGTACATTATTATACAAACATATAGATAAAGTTAGAAGTACATTATTATACAAACATATAGATAAAGTTAGAAGTACATTATTATACAAAGATATAGATAAAGTTAGAAGTACATTATTATACAAACAAACAGATAAAGTTAGAAGTACATTATTATACAAAGATATAGATAAAGTTAGAAGTACATTATTATACAAACATATAGATAAAGTTAGAAGTACATTATTATACAAACATATAGATAAAGTTAGAAGTACATTATTATACAAAGATATAGATAAAGTTAGAAGTACATTATTATACAAACAAACAGATAAAGTTAGAAGTACATTATTATACAAACGTACAGATAATGTTAGAAGTACATTATTATACAAACGTACAGATAATGTTAGAAGTATATTATTATTATATTACAATAAGATAATCCGTTACAATACACACATATAAAGTTAGAAGTATGTAATTAAACAAACATATAGATACATTTACAAATATATCACTATACAAACGTATAGATAATGTTACAAGTATATTATTATACAGATGTATAGATAAAGTTAGAAGTACATTATTATACAAACGTACAGATAATGTTAGAAGTATATTATTATTATATTACAATAAGATAATCCGTTACAATACACACATATAAAGTTAGAAGTATGTAATTAAACAAACATATAGATACATTTACAAATATATCACTATACAAACGTATAGATAATGTTACAAGTATATTATTATACAGATGTATAGATAAAGTTAGAAGTACATTATTATACAAACATATAGATAAAGTTAGAAGTACATTATCATACAAACATATAGATAAAGTTAGGAATACATTTGAAAGAGATGCACGATGGAAGAAATCGATCAAAAAAAAATAAATAGACGAATATATGTAATAAATATTAGTTCAACATTTCATGGTATAGTTTTACATTTTTTTATATTCTTAAAACTAAAGTAAATCATCATGTTAAATCATTTTCATATAACCATTTCGTAAAATTGTTTTAAGAATTTTATTTTGGTATCTTTTGAAAATGCCTACTTTTTTCTCTTGATGATCTACGTCATATTTGAATTTTGTCTACAGATAGGATTGTTGTCAAATGAGCGACAAGAGATCTTGGAGATGATCAGGTAATTAAGACATTTCCATGATCTATGCTGCCTCTGTGAATGTAGACTGTCTCAGAATCAAGATATGGGCATCATCTCATTATTTCAGAATCATTATACATATAAAATTATATTATTTCATTCGTTTACTTTTTTTCGTGTGGACACCTCAGCTGGTTTTTTTAGTATAGTCTATAAACCATAGCTGGTTAGGTTAGCGTTTGTATGCCAAAGCTTTTTGAATAAGTTTTTTTAATGGTTTGTCTTAGCGTTTGTATACAATAACAGGTTTGTGTTAGCTTTTTGAAAGGCATGGCTGATTTATGTAAGCGTTTGTCTGTCATGGCTGGTTTGTATGCCATGGCTGGTTTAAGCGTGTGTATGCTATAGCTGGTTTGTTTAAGCGTTTGTATGCCATGGCTGGTTTGTTTTAACGTTTGTATGCCATAGCTGGTTTGTTTTAACGTTTGTATGTATGTAATTCTATGTATGAATGTCACCTGCCGTGTACAAATGTAGTTAAAAAAAAAAGTAATATGACAGATTTTAAAAATGCCGGATGACCACCTTCTAATGGTCACAAGGGCTGGCACTTAAAACTACTGCCCATGAAAAATAGCTCGTTATGTCGACGTCGAATATTTCTACCCACTGTCGGATGGTCTTTCGGTGAAGAGCTCGACTGTCGACGTGAGGTGCCCGGGTTCGATCTCAAGTGAGAGCCAATGGAATTCTTCAGTTCATGTGGAAAGTTCCCTCCATGTCACCCGTGATGCCTCCATGGGTATTTCACTATAGATTATGGTGGGGATGAAAAAAAGGGGGCACTAAAAATACTTTCCTATTAGTGGTTTATAGGCTCTATGATATAATATAACCTATCATTATTAAAGGAACTTCATAGATTGAAACACTGCTAGATCGCGGATGAATTTCAAGTGCAGAAGGACTTGCAGAAAAAAATAATAATAATAAATAATATTATTAAATTTAGCTGATTGAGAATCTATGTGCACAGAAACAAGCACATACCCAGTGTTGTTTTTGTTTTTTTCTGGCGGAACGCACTGGAACGCGTTTCGGCACTTTTTATTCTGTACACTTTACTGCACTATTTTCTGTTGTATTTCTTTTTTACACGACGGCGTTCCGGTATACTTTTTTTTTTTTTAATATAAAAATAGCACTGCACATACTCAATATAAGATTTATAACTCAACAAACGTACCCACACCTGGTGTAATAAAAAGGGCAAATAGTATTTTAATAAAAATTAAATGCAGTATAATTTTGTGTTACATAGAAATAGTATAATTTAACTTTCACAAATAAAATATTACCAACAATATTTATTTTAATTCATTTTCAAATGAAGAATTATACTTTTTTTAAAAAATAAATACATATCAATAATATTTAAACTAATTATGATTGATTTTTTACAAAACAATCTTAGCTTAAATTTTAAGGAAATTTTTCCACCTAGGCAACAAAATGCATTACCAAATAAGATACATTTAAAGAACTTTAAGACAAGAAAAATATTATACAGCTCCATTGTTCTATATTTTAAACAACATTAGGTTTTTTAAATTCAATGTAAAAAAGGAAATCATACCCGCGGTTCTCCATCTGAGGTGCGCGTACCCCAGGGGGGCACCAAGCGACACACAATTTTCGTTTTAAAACAACAAAAGTGTTTGAAGACTGTCGCCAGTTTGCTGCATGACTCGACACAAAACCGCGCGCCGAAGTAGTATCGCATTAGAAAGGTAAGGATACTCCATTATTCTATTATGAAAATAAGTACATTTGTTCCCGTACTGTGAGGGGTAACAGCAGACATACTTAGGGGTCATTCACGATAAGGATTCAGAACCGCTGCTCTACAGGACTTTTTAAAGTATTTTTTTTTCCTTTCATCATTGTTTTCCTCTGCATCTAAGTCGCGGAAACATAACAGTCACATAGTGGGTCTGAAGGCTTAATAGACTGAGAACCACTGAGAAAAATCGTAAACTTGTAAATTATTGTAGGCTTGTAGCTTATATAATTGTGATTTCAATAAAAAAAATTCACATCGCAGAGAATAATATATCTTAATATTCACGTATGATTTGTCAGAAACAGGTCTTATTCTCTAAACACAACAGGTGAGCCTAACGTTGATAAAGATATACCAGAGGTAAGATTTTATATTAAGACAGTGTAATTTTGTTTTCACTCATTACAGGCCATCTTATTAGCTTCCAAATCTAATCTATCATATATGGTAACTATTTAATTTGTATTTATAAAATGGCTGATCTTCGTTACAAGCTGGTGAATAACTTCTACGACAGTTTAGACAGTGCAATATATACAGTTGCTTATCGGGACAGGTAAGTTATCATAATTTAGATGCTCAATAACCGTCGCGTTAACTCTATATTAGTGATATTGCAATAAATACTGTGAGTGCAATCAGTATATCAACATTTCTCTAATACGGTTTTCCTCAGAGACAGTTTTCAGAAGGCCGGACACCAGATTGAAGACATGTTACTGTGGTGCACTATAGGGGGTGCACGTGATGTGTGCAGTAATGTGTAAGAAGTGATTATATCAAGGGCATGTCCATTAATTACATCAACAACTTACTCAAGGAGAGGGAAGGGCTGGAAAAGTTTGGACATGGGGGGAGGTGTGAAAGGTTTGGGCTGATATTTACGTGAGGGAGGTTGGAACGGTTTGGGCTAATCTTGAAGTGAAGGAGGTTGGAAAGGTTTGGGCTAATATTGACGTGCTGGAGGTGGGAAAGGTCTGGGCTAATATTGACGTGGGGTAGGTTGGAAAGGTCTGGGCTAATATTGACGTGAGGGAGGTTGGAAAGGTTTGGGCTAATATTGACGTGTTGGAGGTTGGAAATGTTTGGGCTAATATTGACGTGAGGAAGGGTGGAAAAGAGAGAGTGTGATCAACTTTTAACCGCAACCATGTCATTCTATTTGAAAATCGAACTGAATGATTTGTTTGTGGCAAACATTGACAGTATTTTGTCGCAAATACAGTACATAATGCAAGCGTCATGCTCCGATCATTGAGATATATTATTTCTGACTAAAATATTAATATGTCGAATTTCTATGAATTTCAGTACACAGTGTACAGGTATAAGAAAGAGCAAATCAAACTTTGAAGAGACTAGGTCTCAGCTCATCGATAAACTTCTGGTGTTCAAAGAGAGCGAGCAAAATAATTGATTTTTATAAACCTGGAAAACACAATTCATAAATTAATTTTATTATTGCTTTTTTTTAAATATAATACATTCCTAAATTTAACAATATAATATAATTTTATTGGGAAGATACAGTAGACTGTTGACTATCTGACCTAATGTTGCACAATGACATTCGGACATTCCCGATAAAGCCGGAAATACGGGAGGCCTGCACATAATTATTTAACTCCCTTTCATCAACTGGTAAAACAAACCCTTTTTTAATTAAAAGTACAGAGTAACTAAATAAAACAACTTTAGTTAAAAGGGTAAACAAACTACTTCATTTTTAGTTACTAACTAAAAAAAAAATTAAAATATTTGTTTCGTTACAGAATAACTAATATTTACCATTATATCAGGATACATTCTTTGATAGTTTTGGATGATAAAAACGTTTTTAGTCGGTCTGAGACTTTTGGGTCTGTCTGTTGGAGAGGGGAATGCATTTGAAGACCCATCTGTTTGTGCTCTTACTGTAACAAATCTAAAGGTTGTTTTTTTTTAGGCCGAAGAAGGAGTATTAAACGTAATCAACAGTCTACATACTAAATGAGTCGTAGGCATTTTAAATTTATGGTCATTGTCTGATTTATGTCAACAAAAGCTATGATATCGCTAAAACTCCATCAAAACCTCACTAAAAATTGATATACAGATAGATAGTTAGATAGATAGATAGATAGATAGATAGATAGATAGATAGATAGATAGATAGATAGATAGATAGATAGATAGATAGATAGATAGATAGATAGATAGATAGATAGATAGATAGATAGATAGATAGATAGATAGATAGATAGATAGATAGATAGATAGATAGATAGATAGATAGATAGATAGATAGATAGATAGATAGATAGATTATTACTATACAATATTTTTTTATATTTTACTACCAGATCTATAGAACTGATTCATTCCGAAGACTTTAACAACTGTTACACGATTGACACGTCCAACATGCAACAACACGAGAGCGGAATATATAATGGTGAGTAGAATTATTATAAAAATGGATCCCCATCGTCATTTAAAATAACTTCATTTACATTAGAAAAAATAATCTGTTTAAAATGTTTCTATTGCATGTAATGTTATTTGTTTAAAGTCAGGTTTATATTGAGTTAATTTTCGCATAAAAATATGAAGCTTAAGCATTATATAATTCAATCACAGATTTATTATGATAAATTTATTTGCCATTTGCTAAGTGACAAAGTTGAGCTTTTTGAAAAGCCGAAGTTTATGAGGTTTTTTTTTTTTATAAACCACATTTCGAGGATATTTATTTACAAAATAAAACGAATGCAATCTTGGCAATTATATGTATATGTGTATACACCAACGAAGAAACAGGCGAAAATTTACTCCGGCATTTTATTTGTTAGCTTTGCAGGATTTAGCTTTCCATTTCATTAATTATGCTGAGTTAATTAAGACAGCTTTGATTTTTTTTTGTTATTATCTTTGTTTACAATTCATAGTAGTAATTTTCGAGTTAAACTTTCAAAAGTATAGGAATGTATCTTACTAGGTCTTGAGCTTGCCTTTTACCTGGAGCCCGAGGAATATGTTCCTTGGATCACAGACACAAAAGGAATTCAGCTTCTTGTACACCCTAAGAGATATTATGGCTATCCTGCTTACGATGGCATAGCACTGAGCCCTGGGATGATGACGCTGGTTGCCATCACACAAGTACAATTCTTTCTGACATAAGTATTAATTTACCTCAAACTGTTTGACTAAATTTACTTCAAAATCTACTTACGCTTATTAGCATTATTTAATATATGAAAGAAAATAATTACACGACTGGATAAGCCACTATGCTAATTTGGGGACGGGTGATTGTGCATAGTAGAGCACTCGACTTTCGACCGGTGTGGGAGGGGGGAGGGGTCTAGAGAAAGAACCTCAGTGAGACCCTTTGGATTTTTTTCAAATACTGGTAAAAGATTTGTCATAACCACACAATTCCCTATATATGCCGAGGTGACTGAAAGGGATTAACTCTACAAGTGGCGCAACCAGACCAAATCATCAATACATATTTTACTATATAAAGTTACTAAAAAGACTGTGAAATTGTCTTTTTTCTATATGTGAGCCCCCTCCCCCACAGCATTTTTTGCTGGTTGCGCCACTAAACTCTACAATCATCTGCCACGATTTATCCATAAGGATTATTGCAAACTTTACTACTTTTTTACAAATAAGGCTAAATGAAATCGGTCCCCGTTAAAGGTTTATTTCAAATGTGTGATATGTTTATTTCAAATGTGTGATATGTTTATTTCAAATGTGTGATATGTTTATTTCACAAATGTGTGATATGTTTATTTCAAATGTGTGATATGTTTATTTCAAATGTTTAATATGTTTATTTCAAATGTGGAATATGTTTATTTCACATGTGTAATATGTTTATTTCAAATGTGTAATATGTTTATTTCAAATGTGTGATATGTTTATTTCAAATGTGTGATATGTTTATTTCAAATGTGTGATATGTTTATTTCAAATGTGTGATATGTTTATTTCAAATGTGTGATATGTTTATTTCAAATGTGTGATATGTTTATTTCAAATGTGTAATATGTTTATTTCAAATGTGTGATATGTTTATTTCAAATGTGTGATATGTTTATTTCATATGTGTAATATGTTTATTACAAATGTTTAATATGTTTATTTCAAATGTGTAATATGTGTATTTCAAATGTGTAATATGTTTATTTCAAATGTGTGATATGATTATTTCAAATGTGTGATATGTTTATTTCAAATGTGTGATATGTTTATTTCAAATGTGTGATATGTTTATTTCAAATGTGTGATATGTTTATTTCAAATGTGTGATATGTTTATTTCATATGTGTAATATGTTTATTACAAATGTGTAATATGTTTATTTCAAATGTGTAATATGTTTATTTCAAATGTGCGATATGATTATTTCAAATGTGTAATATGTTTATTTCAAATGTGTAATATGTTTATTTCAAATGTGCGATATGTTTATTTCAAATGTGCGATATGTTTATTTCAAATGTGTGATATGTTTATTTCAAATGTGTGATATGTTTATTTCAAATGTGTGATATGTTTATTTCAAATGTGTGATATGTTTATTTCCAATGTGTGATATGTTTATTTCAAATGTGTGATATGTTTAATTCAAATGTGTAATATGTTTATTTCAAATGTGTAATATGTTATTTCAAATGTGTGATATGTTTATTATAAATTTGTGATATGTTTATTTTCAAATGTGTGATATGTATATTTCAAATGTGTGATATGTTTATTTCAAATGTGTAATATGTTTATTTCAAATGTGTGATATGTTTTGTCATTTTGCTCGCAATATTAGGCCCTTTTTGCAACTAGCCTTAGGCCCATAATACCCTTATTTCAGCGTTGGGTAGATAGCATACATATCTGATTCTTTAATAATAATTTATCATCACTATAGTAACAATTAAGCTTGAAGAGGCTTATAGTAAAAGACATTTTGTTCTCAAAATGTATATTATAATATACTAGCTGTATCCTGCAAAACCTTTGCATATCCCCTTAGGCTTGATCGGTAGGCTCGGTTATTTTTGGTTTCGGGCAGATCCGATTTTTCAGGATTGTATTTTAAACTAGAATACTGTTCTATTAATTATTTACTTTCGATATAACTCAGAACCCAAATCGCTATTATTTATATTATACTTTCTTTTTCTTATCTATTATATGTACACATGACCTAAATGAAAAAGTACTTTTTCTTTAACTTAGTATGCATAGGTATTTTAAACAATAAAAAAAAAATGAGAAGAGTTAATTATGATAATAGTTTTTTAAGATCTAAAGGCCGTTCCCATTTTGGTTTTCGTTGTCTGGTTATGGCTAAGGTCCATACAAAATTCATCGTGTGCTATGTGTTCATATAGTGAGCGCTGCCTCCGTTTTACATGGTTTGTTTCACATCAGACTTTGTCATAAATGTTTATATGTTTCATTCATCAGGAGAACGTCGTGCGACTAGGCGAACCTTACAGTTCCTGTGTGGAGACTGATGAATACATTGACAAGTACAACTTCAGCTACAACACTTTAGTGAGTTAAAAGTAAAGTTTATACATCACGAAGTAGGTGAAAGTATATCTTATTATGATACTAACATTAGTGGCTCGCGAGATGGCTGCCATTGTCTCTGTGAGGTAGGGATGATGTCCCCTTCGTCTTTCTTTTCAACCTCCCCTCCCCCTTTTTTTCCCTGTTGCATCATCAGTCTAGAGAATGAAATGAAACGGGGACTAGACAAACGGATTGGTTTGCCAGAGAGCATCACAGAAGTTTAGTCCATCGGCCAACACCATATTATAGCAATAGCATAAGTATCAGGTAAAATGAGGGAAAATCACCGACTACGTCATCGGGGTGAAGAACGAAGAGGGTGACAACGGAGGGGAATAGTTCAGCAGGTGACTGAGAGATCAAACGCTCGCTTGCTGGTCGCCGACAAACGCAATGGGTGTGGCCTGATACTTTTCGCTGACCATCGGTCAAAGGGACAGGAAGTCTGCGTGCGCATGTAACCGTGTTGTTACAAAATTAATTATGTTGATGGAGCCATTAAAGCTTATTTCCCTTTGGATGACGCAATGTTAACTCTTTTGTGTGGTCTTTCTTGTCTTGTTGATTGTGTCTGATAGAAACATGTTGCTGTGTACATACCAAATTCATGCCCAAAACTCATTATGTGATCATCCACTGGGCTAACCACAGGCGCCGCCGCTGGTAGTACATATCGCACTGGATCGCCGCTCCCCTCAACCCTTATCTAGTTACGCCACTGCTAAGAGGGGAATATTTTATTTGCCAATATCCATCTTATTTCGACAGCTGTGTTGCGACATTTGTTGGCTTGAGCAATACATCGTAAACTGTGGCTGTTACGATTCGGCCTGGTTAAATGTCATGGACAACCCAAATAATGTTACCCTCTGTGATGAAGACTACAGTAAGAAAAACATAATGCTTCTTTTTTATTACAAACGTGTCATATATATATATACATTATAAAACGCAATGTATACATATTTTTAATATTTTTATAAAGTTAAAAGTTATATTCTTTTAAATTAACACGACAACAATACACCCCATCTTCTCCCCGCCTCCACCTCTGTTACCCACCCCGCCCCGCTCCATCTCAGCCACAGGAGGCCCGAGGGGGGGGAACAATATGTTTAATATTGCTTTACAAAGAAAGTCATGAAAGTTAACACTTTCTATAAATACTTAATCCTTGTCATATTTTTCCATTAATGAATAGAGTGTACTAAACAAGACGAACTATATTATTGCCAATGTGAAGTTCCATGTAGGTATGTAGTTTGATTTCTGAAAAATAATTATAGCTAGCTGTACCCTGCAAAACCGTTGCATAGAGTTATATTCCCTTAGGTTTGATCAGTAGGCTAGGTTATTTGAGTTTTCTGAAAGATCCGATTTTTACATGATTTATTACAATTTAAAGATGCAGTGTGAAGTAGAAAAACAAAAAAAATAAATAAATGTAATTAATTCACATTTTGGCCTTTGGGTTTCATGTTTGAAAACCGCAGATACTAGTCAAAACAGTAAATTTTTTTTTTATTGTATTGAATTAAGACGCCATTTTTAAATTCTCGATTCTACTTGCAATATAACAATGACGCGAGACAGCTACTATTTATATATAGATTTTTTTTGTTATTAAATTTAGACGATTATTTTTTTAAGGCCCTAAATACAATTGTTTGTAAGAAATGGGCGCCACTTGTACTTGAACTGGAAACTTTCATTCGTAACGACTTAAATTTATTATTTATACTTGTAAATATGTAACGGTCAATGTTTGCTAGCAGGTCAAAAATCAAACACTGGTCAGCGATAGAGGGCATTGTACGCAATAGCAGGACAATATCTAACATTAAAAGTAGTCGGCCATGCCCAATGGTCAATCTGTTTTCCAATAAATGTTTCTTTAATATATTTCCTTATTAAAAATGTTTGTATGTAAAGTTATTTTTTTTCATACGATATATTCACATCGTCGTATCGATCTTGCACGGTCGCATCCTGAACATGTTCACAAAGGTCAGTTAGCAAACATTGACTATAAAAAATATTTATTTGATAGTTCTCACCTAAATAATTTGTTGTTTTCTTCCCTTAGAGAGGTTGTTTATAAAACTAAAGTGACATCAGCGCAATGGCCGAACCAACATAAAGGGGTATAACTTGTGACTTTAATTCTCTCTCTATCGATCATATGATTCTCTCACTCTTGTTCTATCTCTCATTCTCTCTCTTTCAACTCTTTCGAAATAGATAAATAGATAGATAGATAGACAGACAGACAGACAGACAGGCAGGCAAGCAGGCAGGCAGGCAGGCAGGCAGGCAGACAGACAGACAGACAGACAGACAGACAGACAGACAGACAGACAGATAGATAGATAGATAGATAGATAGATAGATAGATAGATAGATAGATAGATAGATAGATAGAAAGATAGATAGATAGATACAGGGGTTTTTTTGCTCAATAAGAGGTGGTGGGTCTCTTCAATAAGAGGTGGTGGGTCTCTGAAGTTTTTAACTTTTTACCAAATGAAGAAAACTATAAGAGGTGCCGGGTTGCATTTCAGAGGTGCCGGATCGCAGATCCGGCGCGCTACATGGCAAAAAACCCCTGGATAGATAGATAGATAGATAGATAGATAGATAGATAGATAGATAGATAGATAGATAGATAGATAGATAGATAGATAGATAGATAGATAGATAGATAGATAGATAGATAGATAGATAGATAGATAGATAGATAGATAGATAGATAGATAGATAGAAAAATAAAAAATATTTTTATATAAAATAACAGCCTTTAGTCAAAAATATCAACATATAGGTCGAAAATGTAAACATAGAACATACCTACATTTGCAACCACTAAATTTCACCTGAAAATTATACTTTAAATTTGTACTTCTTCTTTTTTAAAGGGGATCCAGTTTTGATTTTTAAATCAATTAATTTTTAGCTCACTGTTATATATATATATATATATATATATATATATATATATATATATATATATATATATACTTTTGGTTGAGTTTATGTTTACGGTATATAATGATGACCCTAAAGCCAATAAAATACAGCATCAAAGACTTTTTATTCCTCTTATTAATAAGAAAATTTTAGTGGACTATTTGTGTTCAAAGAGAAATTTTTCATCTGAAATATGTGAAAAATTGAGACATCAAACTGAAAGAGAACTAAGGTAACATCTTTTATTTAGGGTTTTTAATATTATTATTTAATAGACTTTTATCGTAAACTAAAATGGAGTTAGTAATTAGTATCATGTATGAAATTTTTTTCTCATAAAGTCATGAAACCATAAAAACATTTTGACAAGAAGAGAATTTTTTTTTATTTCAAACAATGTTTATTACCAACTATGTTTACTACAAACTAAGTTTGTAATTAATTCTGACTTTGTACAAAAATGTACTATTTCAGGGATAATTTTGTCGGAGTTAGGATCTACTATGAATCCATGTATTCTACACAATTAACTGATGAGGCTGAAGTCAATGTACGTTGTAGTAAATCAACCTTTCATCATATCTAAAAATAAATATATTTAGCCAACTCCTATCCAGTTGATCCAATTTAAAACCTACATACGCTGGAAGTTTATGTAATGGCCATCTATATAAATAACAGTGGTGTGAGTTCTGCGTTAAATCGAAAGTAAAGAATTAATACAACAGTATTACAGTTTAAAATCGTCAAACGTATAACAATAGTAGTAAAAATCATGAAAAAATCGGATCTGCCCGAAACCAAACAATTGCCTAGCCTACTGCTCAAACCTAAGGGGATATAACTCTATGCAAAGGTTTTGCAGGGTACAGCTAGTATCAAATAAAATAGGAAGAGAAATTAAATTTAAAAAAAAATACTTTTTTTTAAAGAGATTAATTAAAAGGTGCTGTACAGTAAACAAAAAAAGGACTCAAAAGCCAGATCATATAAATATTTGTAGAAATGAAATTTACTATAAAAAGTATGGAGGGCACGGATGGTCATGTGGTGAAGCGCTCGACTGTCAACCTGAGGGTCAAAGGTTCAATATTCAGCGAGGACCAGTTGATATATAGTTCCCGCAATATCTCCCGTGGTGCCTCAATGGACATTGCACTATTGACTTATGTGGGAATTTAAAGGGCACTGCAAAAGAAAACTGTCCAGCAGTGGTTTATAGGAACTAAGAGATTTTTATAACATCCTTACAGGGACTTTACACATAAAAAGCATCAATATTGATGATTTGATTCATTTATTTATCTTGCAGTTTATCAATAACTTTAGTATAAAAGATAACTTCCGGTTAATTTTAGTTAAGCGACAGAGTATGAAGACAGAGTAAGTCCATAATATTTTGGAGCTATCAATAGTTCAGTCATTTGAAAAATACAAATCAACAAACTGGCGTTTACATTTTTATCTAGTAAATATATATTTCTTTAAATATTTGTACGATCTAAGAGTGCTTTTCACTACATTTAAATAAAAGCCTTGTTGAATAAGTGCCTAGTTAAAAAATAAACCTTTTTGTTTTATTAGTACATTTCTAACACTTCTAATGTCACAGTCAGGCAACACCAATTAAATTTTTTGTTAATATTTATTCTAGTTGGCAGCGTTTCTCAGTAATCTGGGTGGATGTGTTGGATTGTGGATTGGAGTTTCTGTCTTTAGTATTGTCGAACTTCTCCACTTGTTTACTGACATCATTTGGAGGATTTCATCAGGGATAAAACTTTGTAACAGATCAGTTAAGAATGACGATAACGCTGGAAATTAATTTTCTGTAAATGTAGCAATTTACTGTATGCAATCGCAGCAATTTACTGTCTGAAATTGTAGCAATTTACCTTATCTATTCGTAGCAATTTACTGTCTGTAACTGTAACAATTTACTATTTGTAATAGTAGCAATTTACTGTAAAAATATTAAAATTTAGCTAGAAATTTTCCTTTTTAATGTATATATGAAAAAATATTTTGAATTTTTTTTTAAATTGATATAAATTTAATATACATATTTTACACACCTATAAGTATAACATACATGTTAAAGTATTGATATTGTCTCTCTATGTGTACTTCAACGCCGAAGTTTGTGTAGATAGACATATGTCTACATTACACACATAATTTTTTTTTTCATAAATAAATCACAGTACGAAAAATGAACTACTTCTGTGTTGAGATCACTGAGTTTAAAAATAGAACTGGAATGTTCATTGTGCCATATTGATTGGTGTCTTTAGGACCTTATTGGTGAACCCCCTAACTTTCAGAATTGTTGGTATCTAGACCTTACTTTTAATACATTTACATAAGCATCGAAGTATTAATACATGTTCGAATTTCGGGTCTGCGGCTATTCGCATTTCCGGTGTTTGCAGGGTTGTTTATTTTTTCGGAGGGATGTACCCTGCAAAACCATTGCATAGAATTATATTCCCTTGTTTTTTTTTTACAAGGGGAGAAAAAGCCCAACTTTGTTACTAAAAGACATCTATTAAAATATAATTTGGAAAACCTTGGAATTTTACCAAGTGAAATTTGTTTCAAGTATGTACCTGATTTTTTTACACTTCACCTGCCCCGTTAGGGCTAAAGGTGATTTTATAACAGACTTTGCATCAATAAAAATAAAAAAAAATAAAATATATTTATGTAGTTTTTATCGCTGATATTTAAGTTGGTTTTTTTTTCATATGCCTGGTCTGTAGAAGAAAAAAATAGCTATAAAACTGAAAATCAAGCAATTATTTTTCGTGCAGTTTTGATGCATCCTTAACGATCTACGCAATTTTTTATCTTTGCAATGAAAGGCTTTGCGATCGATTTCTAAATGTGTCTAACTACAAGGTTGCATTTTAATTGATAAATTTAGCCTTTCTTTTTAAATATTTCTTATTAATTAAATAAATCTTGTTAACTAGACTGCGGTGTTACTTTTTTTTTTGTTACTTTAAATTATATTTAGTTATATAAAATCTTGAACACATACTAGTTACTGTACCTAATTTGTGATCTAGAATACTTCTTTATATAGATATTGTTGTATACTCTTACTACTGTTTATAAATTAAAACAGCACAGGCGTGGGTTCCTTTCAAGAGTATTTACTAATATCAACAAAGACAACAACAACAACATGGCCACTCTCTTGCCGGCTTCCCACTTCACTTTCTCTCTGTCTCTCTCCTACGTCATCGCGTTCAATTACTAGACTGCACGGTGCGCTGAAGCACCGAGAGAGTCATAACACTGCCCCCCCCCATCTTAAATATGTCTGTCACGGACAGATCATTTCTCACAACACTGTCCCAATGAAATCAGAGCTCTGTTTTCATCGTGACCGTTGATGCCAGCTAGGAGCATGTCGTTTGTCAGGCTGTGGAGGATGATTGTCCCCGTGGTGGGGGCGGGGAATATCGTGTTCTTCCCCATAGTAATCTGACACACCCCAAAAGAAAAAAAATTACAAAAGAGAAGCAACACCAAAAAGGAGAAGAAAATAGAGGGAAGGAGAAAGAATTTTTTTTAATAAGAAAAAAAAAAAGAGGCCACAGAAAAAAACGGAGGGGGCCCCGCCTCCCCCCCCCCCCCCCTTCGGACCTGGATGAGTGTTCACCAGGTAGGTTTTCTTGCAGGTGCAGGCGTCCGGGATGGTGACCTCCATTGATGAGGCCCAATACAATCAAGTTCTTGTTGTTCCAGATTAACACGACGATGACGAAAAACACGTTGTAGCAGTAACGAAATGTTTTGCGTTTGACAGAGCTAGGATGAATGAATGTATACTGAACTGACCAGACTAAAGTCAATGGCCAGGTTCATCTCTGTCCTGCTTCGTTCGCCTCTGCTCCGATGCACTTTGCTGGTCTCCTCGCTCCTCTGTACCTTTTGTCTCTGCTCCCCAGGTGGCTCATATCGGTTCACTAGTGTCTCAGGTGGCTCTTCTTGGGTCACCGGCTCCTCAGGTGGCTCTTCATGGGTCACCAACGTCTCAGGTGGCTCAACTTAGGTCACCAAATCCTCAGGTGGCTCATCGCAGGTCACCAGCTCCTCAGGTGGCCCATCACAGGTCACCAACGTCTCAGGTGGCTCATCACAGGTCACCCAAATGTTGGCACTAGCATCAGCTCCACAATTGTGGATTTCCATGCATTCATGGCATTTGTTGAGTTGTAGTTCATTGTTCTTGTCGTTGTCCCTATCAGCCTTTGTTAATTTGTCATCGCTGCAGCCCATGCTTTTCATCGCTTGGGATCCCTCTTCCTGATCCATTCTATTACTTCAACCGGCATCATTTCCGTTTTCAATTTTCTGAGTTTCAGGATCTTTCCCCTCAGCAATTAGAGCCTCTCTAAGTCTATTAACTAATTCTATTTTTTTAGGCCGGATGTAGTAAGAACCCTCTCCTCTAGTTCTATTTTCAATTCTCTAACATTTCACTGATACTTCTACTTGCCATTGTAAGAATAATACCCCCACTTCGACACCAATGTTGTATAATCCACACTTCTGACACCAATGTAGTAAACTCTTGACTCTTGTTTATAAACTAAAACAACACAGGTGTCGGTTCTAAGAGTATTTACTTTTCATTAGACACAGACAACGATAACATCATAGCCACTCTCTTGCCGGCTTCCACGTCACTTTTTTTTTTTTTCCACTTTTTTTTTTCCTGCGTCTGTCCTACGTCATCGCGTTCAGTTCCTAGACTGCACGGTGCGCTGAAGCACCGAGAGAGTCATTAACAATATCATAACGCAATATTGTCATTTAAGTAAAAAGTGAAGATTACAGGGTGAAAAAAAATTTTTTTTAGGTGTACTACTAAGTTCATCTTAAATTATTTTGTGACATCTGAATTGTTTTATAGCACAGTTGTTGACTATCTGGAATACAAGACAAAGATAAATGTTGAAATATGTAACCATAACCCAGTAAGATTTTCAAAGGTATTTGAATATCATCTCTATACTTATAAGACGCATTTGCTGTCTGTCTGTCTGTCTGTTCCCTTATAACTCAAGATCCAGACAAACAAATAACGTGAAATCTGTTACACATACACATAATTACATGGGGAAGGTTATAGGACAGGTTTCGTTTCATCTCGATGGGTAGTTTAATTGTAATTAATTATTTTTATTTTAGTATTTTACTATATTAAAGTAATCTCGACGGCGCCATAAATAAAATTCCTCTGTGTCGTCATTTCCCGATGATACATTTTATATTTTTAAATTTTCTTACTAATAAAGCCGAATAGAACTTGCGCGCTGGTGTTGTACCGTGCCTTTGTGCTGCAAAGAATTGTTGTTTTTTCATGCTCCCTGATTAGTACAATTTGAGGAAGGTAAAGGAATAAAAGAAGGATTTTAGAAGAAGTGTGAAGCCATAATAATAAATATGTATATATATATATATATATATATATATATACATATATATATATATACATCTTAGTATTCTTAGTATTAAAAGTCTATATATAATTATTTTCTTGATATTAAATTTTATTTGAAAAGATTTGTATCATTGTAGGAACATTTTAAAGTCTTCTTCTCTTAAACAAACTTATTTCTCAAAATATACAGGAATTACAAACTTTCCACTTTTTAAAATTCTTTATGGTTTCCCATAACGAATCCCCATTTAAATTTAATTTTAATCGTGGTATAAATTTACACCCATTTTTATAAAGAATGTTACTTCCTTCTTATACTGGGGATTACGTGAATTACAGACAACTTAAAGGACGAGTGCTTTTATCAAGGCCACTTTGAAAATCTCCCGAAAGCCTTGATGAATGACACATAATTTTATTTACCAATGAGAAAACGACACTGCATTGCGGAAGACATAACTCGAATGAAAGCCAATATTGTTAACCATGTTAAAGATATGAACTGCTTTACCACACTAGTTTTTGGAAATATTGATATAGGAAAAAGATAGAGAGATAGATTGGTAATTCTAGTTTGTTTCTTTTTTTTTTTTTTACTTTAACTGGGGATACTGTGGTTGATGGGGAAAGGGAAGGGGGGAAAGGGGAAGAGGAGTAATAATTCCGATGAGCCAAGAGAATTGGTTGATGTGATAATTGAAAAGTAAGTAAATGACGTGTGTCTGTTGCAATTATTTCACTACTGCCTTTATTTATAGCACACATATAAGATGTCGCGTTGCTTAAAGAGTTCACACTTTACCTAATTTTGTAATAAGGGAGGGAGAGAGAGGTAAAAAGAAATTCATACATTATATAACAGAAGGGATATTATTGATCGAATGAGACAAATCATTGAAAAAAGAGGAAAAAAAGGACTATTTCCATAATTGCTGGACACTAATGTACTTGAGTATAATTGATAAGGTATGTATTATTTTTGTATAATTTTGAGGTGTTCGTGTAGAGGTTATAAATAAAATATTATATACAATTGTTTTTATTTGGCTTTGTTTAATCATCCAAAGTCTTTTAAAGTTTCTTCAGTATTTTAATGTTGTAAATATTTATATATGTTTGTATTTTTATTTTGAAAACATTCATTTGACGACGTCTTTATGTGCACAGTAAGAGCATGCCTTTATTAATATCAATGCAACTCCTTTAGAAATTTTATAGATTCAATTACGTATCAATATAAATGGCTAAATCTGAAAAGTACTTCTATTAGGGCCACTGAAGCAATAAATTTGGGTTTTCCATTGGTACGCTTTCCCTACTCTAACATAAAGACAACAGTGTAGTACAGTGGTCGGCAAACTTATCAGCCAAAGAGACAAATAAAGAACATTACAACAATTAAATAAAATTGGGAGCCAAATCTGCTTTTATTATACACTAAACAAATAGTACTCTAAACAAGTTGTATACTAAATAAAACTAAATGCCAGAGCCGCATTTAAGAAGCCAAGGAGCCACATGCAGCCAGGGGTGCCGAGAGCCAACAAGAGCCCCAGGGCAGGACATCACTGGGGGCCCCTTAATAAACAATGAGTCATGAAAAATTTGAATGGTCGGGGTGGCCGGACCCCCTTATAGATGCGGGCCCCCTGGCAACGAACCCCCCTCTCGGCGTGCCTGCATGCAGCTCCGGAGCCGCACTTTGCCGACCACTGGTGAAGTACATCGGAATCGACCAGTAATAGAAGACCAATCCAACGCGTTTTTTTAAAATACTGTAAAGTTTTTTTTATGCGGATTTTTTAATGCGAAATTTAATTTTTTCAATGTACAATTTCAGAAGGTATTTTGTGAACACGCTCCCGTCTTGATTGGGGTAAAAGTCTCTTAAGCATAATTTTCACAAAACAGTATCAAATTAAATAATTTCATTCAGGTATTAGTTGTTACAATTTTATATTATTACAAAGATATTGCTTTTTTAAATTGTACATAAATCATCAAAATATAGAATACATCTCAAACTGGGGGGGGGGAAGCTATTATACCAATTGATGATAACATGAATGTTTGAACTATGGTCTCTGTCTTTGCAAAGGATTAGCGGCCTACAGCTAGTCTAATATGTAACCACTAGCTGTACCCGCAAAACATTTGCAGAACTTTTTAAAATACTAATAACTATGAATTAACCTCAAAAATGTGTTATATTTTACTTATAAATGTACCTTAAATAAATAAACTTTACTTTTAGGTGGTCCTGAAAGGAACTTTTTTATTAAAACTCATGCTAGCAAGCGAACTCAAGCTAATTGTAAAATTTTCATTAGCCCTGAAAAGGACTTTGAAGATTCAAAATATGGTAGTGGCCTTAAAAAGGACCGTTTAGACACAATAAATGGTAGTGGCCCTAATAAGGACCGTTAAATACAATAAAATGTAATGACCCTAAAAAGGACTGTTAAATAAAATAAAAGGTAGTCGACCTAAAATGGACATTTTAGATAAAATAACTGGTGGTGGTTAATTACAGTTAAAATAAGTTTTTGTACAATTTATACTATGTTACATTTTTAAAATTATGTACTTAAGATTTTTTATTGCATCAAGACCTCTTTATACACAGGATTTTTAGAATTTTTTTCTCCATAGACTTTGACAGAATCAAAACTCATTGTTTTATTGCTGTGGATAGATTACTGAAAGATTTAATGGAAAGTGATGCATTATTCAAAGGGAAAGTTATTTTGATGGGAGGAGATTTCCGACAGCTTCTACCAGTTATTCTAAGAGCATCAAGGGATTATATAGTAGGGACCTGTATTAACCAAAGCCATCTGTGGTCCAAATTGAAAAAAATTGAAATAATCTAAGAACATGAGAACAAAGTCAAATGAAAAAGAATTTGCAGATTCATGAAATATTCTCTGTTGCTTTCGCAATTTATTAGATTCCAGGCGCCTTTTTTTTGCCTCAGATGATTCATCTGCTCTGGATTTTCTGACTATCTTACAATTATTTTTAAGTAAATCTGACATATTACAATTTTTATGCTTTTACACAATTTTATAGAAAATAGAAATCTTTGATGGATAGATATCTTTGATGCAAAGAGAAATAGACTAATTTATTTGTTTGCAATGAAATAGACTACTTTATTTGTTTACAATGAAAAAACCCTAATAACTCTTACATAAAACTAATAGGCTTAACAGCACAGAAAGACTGTCAAAAAGCAATAATTATTACCAACCACCAATAAACTGAGTAGAACAGACATACTGTCGAAAAATTCTTTGTAATTAATATGAAAAATATAGTTGCAGATGATATCTTTTTGTTGAGTATATTAGGAGTAGATTTCCCTTAGTTATGCACAGAATAATATATAAAGATTTTTTTTATTTTAAATAAAACTGACTATAGTATAGAGATAATACTAAATTTTACATAATTTACAAAAAAGCCATAAACATGACATTAATCATCTAAAGATTTGTAAGGCTGCGTTGTCTTTGTTATATTTACTTGTCATTCACTGTTCTTGAATAATAATTATTACTACTATGATGTCGAGGATGTTATTGTTAACAACAGCGTTATGCAAAACGCAGCTAAAATCATTCTGATAATAAGAAAGACACCTTAAAAACATGAACTTACCTCATTATTTTATTAAAGTGGTCATATAGTTTTATCATTTTACGGCCCTACTTTTTAAAAAAAATATTAACTGTTTTAAGCAAGATGCATATGTTCTCGACTGATGAAGAGGCCGGCATATTGTTTGGTTTATTTTGCTTTTTGAATAGCCTCCCTTAGGTTTGATCGGTAGGCTAGGTTATTTTTGGTTTCGGTCAGATCCGATAATTTCATGATTTTATTACAATTTAAAGATGTAATATGTTGTAGAAATACACAAAAACAAACCAAAAAATATTTAAATGGAATTATTTTACATTTTGGCATTTGGCTTTCACGTTTAAAAACCGCAGAATCAATTCAAAACTGTAGATTTTTAAAAAACATCTCTCGAATCGGTACGCTGGCAAGACGCCATTTTGAATTCTTGTTTTCCGCTTTCGATTTAACGCACACTGGAAATGAATAATATGATATATGATGATGATAGTTACAGTGACGCCACAATCACTCACGTAGCTGACATGATTGTGATTGACCAATCGATAACTTGTAACGTTAAATTAATAAAACTGTTTAGTTCCCTTGCATTGGTGACATTTTTTTTTTAAGGTTCCGCCTTGCTCTGAGTATGTCTCAGATGTTGCCAGGACATTTATTTATCGCAGACAACATTATTTAATCCATACATTTGCACGCGTGTTACACCTTTTTATCTAGATGTGTATCTAACCGAGGAATCAACAAAGCTGGATTGATATCCGTACATATACAGAAGGGTATGTCTTATAAGCTTATATTGTGTATAATAAGGCCAGAACCGTAGCATGGGTCCGAAAGGACATATGCCGAGCGACCATGAGGGTGTATGTAGCCCAGTATAAATCGGTCAAGTAAGTTCATTATTTTAAATAGATAATATTAAGGGTAAAATCGACGGGTTGTTCGGAGACCCTTCATACAGTTAGGACGGTCCTGGATGGGGAGAATGGAGATTTTTTATAGAGCACTGGCGTTGCCATTTAATTGATTTTATTATTTTTATTCTAATATAATGCTGTTAAAATCCAATAAATTTTAATGAATGCTTTGTATATCATTAGGCAAAATGAATGCAGCCACTGAACTACAGGGGACTGAAGTCTCTAGTGAGACCAGAAAAAATTCTCTTACAAAGGTTTTGGAAAATTTCGCTGAAAAAACGTCTGTGAATGGAATTATATTTATAAAAAAAGTATGTAAAGATGAAAGTTATTTGGCTACTTGTGTTCACGAGTGTAGTAAGTGTATTCATATACCATTCATATAGGTAAGTATAAAACTTTATTGCGTGGATCTTTCTTTATTGATAGTCGTTTTTCCGGTGATTTTAAAAGACCCATAACAGCAGCTGGATAGCGAAGTCCATAGCAAAACTCGACTCACATGCATCGGGTACAAGCCCTGTTGATGTGTTAATTCGGTTCTCCAAACAACCGTATTAGTTAAGGGTGTAATAAAAAGTAAACGATTGGTTAATATATGCTTCATTACATTCATTGTGATTGACTTTTGAGATTTAGAATAGAAAAATAACAATATATAATAAGAATATAACGTTTAAATCAACTTACTTGTCAAAAAAAATAAATGTGCCTAAGCCCTCTGCCAGAAATGGCAGACTGCGACAGTGAGCTTGACTGGAACAGCGTGAAAGGTTGTTGTGTGCCGACCGCACCTCTCACCGCACCTGCTATGAGTACTATGTTGTCAGATAATCTTCCTTGATCACAGTACCAAAACTTTCCCAAAAGGTTGTTGTTTTTTTAACCTGGCAATGAGACCCCAACGATCTTTTCCATTCAGATCATGGTATGGTTCCTAGAACAGGTTAGCAAAAAGCTTAAAATCTCTTAAAGCGCATATACCCCATTTTAATCTTAGCCAAAATGCAATGTACCTGATTGAGCAATATTAGCTCCATAATTATCAAATTATAGACCTAATATCATACATAGTCGACCCTATGTAACCTACTTTCAATTTTGATTGAACGAAACTTACATTGTAAATACTTTATAGTTTCTACTGTTAAATCTGATGTTCAATATTATTGTACTAGCTGCACCCTGCAAAACATTTGCATAGAGTTATATCCCCCTTAGGCTTGATCGGCAGGCGAGGATATTCGTTGGTTTCGGGCAGATCCGATTTTTTTTTTCATGATTGTATTTTAAATTGGAATACTGTTGTATTCATTATTTACTTTCGATTTAACGCAGCGCCCAAATCGCTATTATTATATTATTTATTTTTATTTAGTCTCTTCTAAGCCGGCCTAAAGTTTTGAAGGAGTTAATCAATATATATATATATATATATATATATATATATACACACACACACACAAAGACACTCATGTCTTAATCTTAGTGCATTTTAATTAAAGCTTTTTTTTTATATATTTTTATCTCAAGGTATATACAAAGCAATGAAAACAATACTAAATAAAATTTCACGGCTCAGTACATTTTAATTGCTGAAAATGTAAAATATTGATACATCTATGTTTGATGAAGCTTATTGATGAGTTAAAGTGTCACGTATTTTAAAACATGTATTACAGTACTGTTTATGAATTTTTGGAATACAAGACAAGGATTAAAGTGGAGCAAACATGGATGAAATCACTTGATCTTCCCCTTGTGACAATCTGTAACCATAACCCTGTTCGTGCATCAATGGTATTCTACAACTATTTTTTTCTTGGAGTAATATTATTAAATTCAGTGTAATGAGGCTCTTAATACTATTTTATTTAACTACATGAGAAAACCGGAGTGCGACCATTGTTATGAAATGAAATTACATAATAAGTCAATTTAGAATATGACTGAGTTCTATAAAATATATACAGAGCTATTTAAACGAAAGCAATGGTTTTATTGACAAAATATACCGAAAATGGCGGCGTTTGATATGTAAATTCGATTTTATTATATTTCGTAGTACTGTTTGTTATGCCTCATGAAATGCTCTTTAATTTTTATTTCTCTATAGGAAGAACATTGGCCAGAGAAACTTCAACAAATGATAAAAAAGGTCAAGTACGTATTAAATCCAATAAAGGTATCCACAAACCAAAGCGAAATTTTCCGTTGCGCTATTTCTCACGTGAGATTTTTTTAAGTGCGAAAAAACCTCGCTACACCTGGGCAAAGCGAAAGTGGGCGTCAGACGACCGGAAATAAAGATTTTTTTTAATTTTCTTTATTTTTTTGTTTGAAGACGTTGGCAGACATTTTCTTCTTATTAAACACTTTCTACAGTTATTGTATTTTACAAGTAAAAACTGAAAAAAAACACTTACTTTTTGGTATAATCTGATAATTAATGTTTCTATATATAAATGTAAGCCTTATTTGTTAATTTTAAGACATTTCTATCAATTTCAACCTTGATTTTCATTTGAGTCGATGTTTCTAAGCAGCCATTTTGGATTGTTTACACTCGCGAAACGCGAAAAAAACTGCAAGAAGCGATGCCGCGAAATTTCTCCGCGGTTTGAGCATCTCCATATAAATACATTGCCGCGAAAGGGGGGGCGAATTTCGCGAGCTACCTAGATACGCGAAATTCGCGTTGGTTTGTGGATACCCTAAATGTAACGCGTTTAACTACCAAAAAAAGTACATCTTAATATTAGTATCAACATAATGCGATCTAGAATAACAAAAGATCATTGTATTTAATCTCTCTAAATAAATATTTCAACTTCTAAATGTATATATGTTCATGCTGGATGTGGCGGCGAATAAAAGATACCTCAATTAATGAAAATAAATAACCATATGTCCACGACACGGTTTAATAGAGTAAAACTATTAAATCAACATAAAGAAATAATAATTTCCGTCAGTAGAATTATTATAATGAGATACTGAATTTGACCCAGTTTTGCGGATTAAGTACTCTTTATCCATAATCTTTAAAGATTATTACATTACGCAATTAGCCTAACAAAAAAACATTAACCAAACATAAACTCTTATCTTCTCATGTGACTTCATTTGTTTCCCTTTCAATTGTCTTATTTCCGTTTGTCTTCCTTTCATATACCTTACTTTCATTTGTCTTCCTTTCATTTGGTTTCCTTTCATTAGCCTTTCTTGCATTTTTCTTCATTTCACTTACCTTCCTTTTATTTACCTTCCTTTCCTTCTTCTTCCTTTCGTTTTTCTTCCTTTCCTTTGGTTTCCATTCATTTACCTTCCTTTCATTTGTCTTCCTTTTATTTACCTTCCTTTCATTTTCCTTCTTTCATTTTCTTCCATTAATTTGCCTTCCTTTTGTTAGGCTTCCTTTCTCCTTTCCTTCTTTCTACGTCCCTTTTGACACTTTTGAACACATTCTTATTTACAAATATATATATATATATATATATATATATATATATACAACACTACAAATAGACAGCTCACAATAAGTATCACCGAGCACAGATACCGTTCACAATATAGGATCACCTCCTTACGGTAGGGGGGATGTCTTAATTACTACCTCAGTATACATATGCTCAAACAGTCCAGTTATACGTCCAGTCATCACATACAGCCACATGCTCCACGACCAGTCTCTCAGCCTAGCTGACCATTCGGACATGCAAAACAAACCCATACACCTATGTCCGGACACACACACACACACACAGTCAATCTGCGACAAAATCGTTAATAATGCATTGGTTTACAGGAATTTTGTATCGATATTTAGGCTACCGGACTTAAAAGAGATGTCGGTGTATTAAAGTCCAAATCAAATGCAGTTCAAAGCCACCATTGTTATTTACAGTTGAAGGTTGTTAGGGGGACGGATTGTCGTGCGGTAAAGCGCTCGGCTGTCGACCTGAAGGTACCTGGTTCGATCTCCGGTGATGACCAAGGAAATTTTTCAGGTCTTGGCTCAAGTTCCTGATATATCTCCCTTGGTGCCTCCATGGCCCATTGCACTATCGGCTATGGTGAGGATGAAAGAAGGGCACCATGAAAGCCTTCCCAATAGTGATTAATAGGATCTAAGTGATTTCATCTCATCCTTACAGGGACTTCACACACAGGAATTTTGTATCGATATTTACCGGACTTAAAAAGATGCGGGTGTATTAAAGTACTAATCAAATGCAGACCAAAGCCGCCATTGTTATGTACAGTTAAAGGTTTAGCCTAGACGTAGTAGTTGTTAATATTGCGAACAAGTTTTGATGACACATTTATTTTGAATTAATTAAGAGAATTAATCGATTTTCCCATGGTACGAATGATGAACATATGTGTACTTCCTTATATCTTTTAATCTAATTATCATTTTTCTTTAAAGAATGGAGAATTAGAAATCACATTTTTTGTTTAGCTCTATTTCGTTACTGCTCCTAGCTGTTTATTATGCTTTGAACTAATATGTCTTAAACCGATTTAGTATGATATAAAATTAAATTTAATAATTCATTTATAAGGAGTTTTATGTGTTTTTAACTTGAAAATAAAGTTAAAGTTGCGAACAAGGAAAAACGTCTTTAAAACAACCCGATTGATTAATGTTTGAGGGGAAATTCACGATATTAGGTTACTTTCTTTAATACTTTTAATACAGTTTAATACAATTTATTTTTTTGTATTTTTCATGTGTCAGTCGTGAAGCTTATAATCATTCAGATCGGGAAACATCTGAGGTAATCTTATTATGATATGATTTAATTAAATTTGATATTATTTTTCGTTCAAATATTAAAATAATTACTTTATTTTACAAAAAAAATTGTTTCATAATTTTTTGCGATCTTTTGTTTGTTTGTGCTAATAAAATAAATTAAATAAAAAAATTAAACCCCAATTGAAAAAAAAGTACCCTAAAAATTTCAACAGCAAATGTGAATAATCCTAACCTTAAAAAAAAATTAATTTGAACTAACGAAAAATGTAAAGATTGAACTATACACAAAAAAAAATGTAATTCTAACTAATAAATTAACTAACCAAAAAAAAACCTTTTTTGTTTAACAAACACCTATGGATAGAAGAAATAAAATCTAATTTTATGTAACGCTTCAGTTGCTTAGGGACACGGTGCCATTGTGATACAGCGCTCGACTGCAAACCAATGTCCCTATGTACAACAAGCAGTGCCGTAGCGAGCTTAACTCGCAACCTCGGAGCATAATACCTTTTTTTAGCACCCGCCCCCTCCCCCCCCCATTCAAAAACCATATAATATTATATGTAAAATATACCATTTGGCGCCCCATTGAGAGTCTCGCACGGGACATGATGCCGCCCCCCCTCGCCCACCCCTCGCTGCCCCTCTGGCAACCAGTTTCCAAATGGTTACCCGACATTTGTTGAGGAAATTAAAGGTGGCTGGGCATTGAGGGCCATAAAATGCCCAGCCCCGGTATGATGGTATGTATAGGTTTTTTTTTTTATATAAAGGAAACTTTACTAGAAAATAGAAAAAAAAATTATATACATTTATTGCTAATACAACTCACTTGTTTAATTTCACTTGCTCTTAATGATATCTGCTTACCTTGACTAAGATGATGCTAACCAGATGCGTATCGTGGGCTTTCGTCGCCTGGTGGCCGACCGGAAATTTGCCGCCCCTCTATTTAGTTATTCTTAAAAAAATAGACAAAATGGTGGTTGCCTACGCCCCTTTGGATACGCCGCCCGGGGCCATGGCCCCCTCGGCACTCCCCCCCCCCTTGCTACGCCACTGATTCTAACAGACAGTTTCTTTGTTTTTTAGAGGGAGATTATTTCAAGTAAAAGTGTAACGGATCAGTTCTACCGTTTGGAGAAAGATTTTGAATGGGAATTAGCAAGAACAGACAGACAAGTCATCGTATTTACAGCTCATTAAGTATATAATTATTTCATACCATTTATTTACTGCACTGGTCTGATCAACTCAACCATGATCAATTGGTTTACGTTGAAAATATTAAAATATTTTGTTCTTTTTTATATAATTTTTACCAGAAATAACTTGAAAGCCTTTGGGCACCAATTTGAAAAAATGTTGTTATGGTGTAAAGTGAAAGGAAATGATTGCGCATTAACGTAAGAATATTTTTTGTCTATCACTAACGTTTTAAGAAAATATAACAGAAAGATGTTACGAGATTATAGCTGTAGGACTGGCATGTTATGAATCTTAACGTATACATTCACCTTTGAAATGAATAATTTATTCATAAAAAATTACTATAAAAAATGAGACTGTTTCTATTATAAAATGTATATGTTTCGTTAATTTCGAAAAAAAAATTTAAAATTGAAAAAAAATTACATAAAACTTTTTTTAATAAAAAAAAATTCCTCCGAAAGCCCCCCCCCACCCTACCCCAATTTTATCTGTTGAAAAAAAATGCGACAAAAAATGCACCTTGTAGTGTAAAATCCACAACGTTATAGACCAGCGAATGCGGAGCAACTTCGTGAAGAACGTCATCAGAAAATATTACTTGTTGACACTTTTTAATGAATAGGTCGCAATGAACGGTCGAAATATACCTAATATACCTAAGTTAAATCCCATGTGACGAAAACATTATTATTTTTCTGTCTAAAGTGATTATTACAAGTCGAGAGAAATTAGGCATTGTCAAATCAAAACATAGTTTTGATAGATAGATAGATAGATAGATAGATAGATAGATAGATAGATAGATAGCTGGATTAGATAGATAGATAGATAGATAGATAGATAGATAGATAGATAGATAGATAGATAGATGATAGATAGATAGATAGATAGATAGATAGATAGATAGATAGATAGATATATAGATAGATAGATAGATAGATAGATAGATAGATAGATAGATAGATAGATAGATAGATAGATAGATAGATAGATACATACATACATACATATATACATACATACATACATACATACATACATACATACATACATACATACATACATACATACATACATACATACATAGACAGAACGATAGATAGGAATAATTGCCCTCTTAAGATATGCTGTATTGTTTTTCACAGAGCAAACAATATAAAATTGTTTTATTCATCAGAATATAATAACTGTTACACTATTTCGACGTCTAACTTTAAACGAAACTTCACGGGAGCAAACCAAGGTGTGTTTTAATAGTTATCTATGTTATGTATAACTATGTGTCAAAGCTTTTGTTTTAAAAAAAACCATCTTTGTTTAGCTTATATTCTTTACAGGTGTTTGTAGATGAAAAACATTGTTTTTTTTTTAATTTTTCAATCACGCTTTATTGAAATGTTTTAAAGAGTAAAATAATAAAAATTCTATACATTTTTTTTTAATATTTACAGAAATTGACTGGTATTTTCTTGTTCCACTAATTTATTTCAACTTTTTGCTCGTGTTAAAACAATTACCAAAAAAGTAATTAGCTTAGTATTTCTACTTGATGTGAATTAATTTTGATGTCTCAAAAGTTTTAAAATGTTTATGGTCACATTTAAATAACGTTTCCTTCTTAAACTGTCTTTTTGCGCATTCATTCGAAAATGCCTATAGTATGTCATCGTAAATAAACTTAAATGAGGTTTAATAAACATTTACTCATCGTAAATAAACTTAAATATCTAAATCGCAAGAATTAGAAATATTTAAAGGATTTTCATGCCCTATTTGATCGATTGTTTTCTCTAAAATACAAAAAAGCAAACACACAACGGGTAACATGCTGTCTAGGATGGTGAGATAAGCATATAAACCTCATTTACTATACTGCTTAGAAATCAATATGCATACCCAATAAAGTGAATGATATTATAAATAGTTTTTGTGATAATGAAAAATAAAATTTAAAAAAACTACAGTTAGAACAGTAGTATCGCTAAAAGGGTAATAATAAAATTAATGTAAGAAATGTGTTGACAAGTGTTATCAGAATTAATGTTCCACTAGATCATATCAATCTTACTAAGTCCACAATAAATGGGTTGTGACATTTCACATCTTAAAACATATGTATATAATATTATAACAATATGAGATTGCTGAATGAGCGCTCTGCCAACAAAAATGACTGATAGAATATGGAGACTGATACACATAATAGTCTATTTCAAAATTTTTGGGTTTTTTTTTATTTTAGGTTGTTTTTTTTTTGGCTCAAAATACTTACATATACTAAAACTCTGTATACTAATATAAAATATGCCAAATTAATATTTTATACACCACCAATTTATCTCAATGATAGGAGGAGAATAAAATTTAGAATATTTCACTTACAAATCTCTGACAGGATAATTTCAATTATGTAACAAACGTTTAATAAATGATTTTAATACTATTCTTCGAGTTCTTTACCCAAAACAATGATATTGTCGACATCAAACAAATTAATAGACACTCCCCAATATCAACAGCTGTCAAACTATCAAAGACCCCCCCCCCCCTTTCACCATGATGTTTAAGTAATTAATGGGCGAGCCTGTATCTATCATTCGATGTTGTTGATGAGCCATGGTTTAAATACCCTGCCTGAAAAAAAAACCCTGACCTTGTTTACCACTGCTCGCAGGGTCGCTCCTACGATGTGAGATACCTTATAGTCAGCTTTCTGGTGAAGCTCCTGGCCCCGATTGGGAAAGGGTGTGTGTGTGTGTGTGTGTGTGTGTGAAGTCCCTGTTAGGATGATATGAGATCTCTTAGATCCTATAAACCACTAATGGGACGGTTTTATGGTGCCCTTCTTTCATCCCCACCATAGCCGATAGTGCAATGGCTATGGAGGAACCGCGGGAGATATATATCGGGAACTTGAGCCAAGACATGAAAAATGTATTTGGTCCTCACCGGAGATCGAACCAGGTACCTTCAGGTCGACAGTCGAACGCTTTAACGCTCTGTTATTTCATTAACATCTATCAGCAAGTACGTTTTTTTTTTCACTTATTTCACTTGCTCTTTGTTGATTTTAAAGCATTGTTACTGTTTAGTGACCAAAGGGTTGAGTATAGCGTAAATTACTCTTTGGAAATCCCTCTAACAGGCGCAAAGCCGAAACTGACTGCTATTTATGGGCTTTAATAAGACAGCACGCTCCTGATGCATGCATACAAAACTTCAACTTTATTGTATAGAATGTAATTTTTTTTTATTTAACAGCAGGCTGACTATCATATCCTTGTCTTTTATCCTGGTTAATAGTGGTATTGTATTAATTAAAAAATTAATGTTACAACGTAACTTACAAATACAGGACTTGAGATGGCTTTTTACTTCGAGCCTGACGAATACCTCCCATGGATAACAAAGACTAAAGGAATGCAGGTTGTTATACATTTAACAAATACATATTTATATCCTTCTAATGACGGTATTGTGCTAAGTCCCGGAATGATGACGTACATTGCAGTTACAAAGGTAAAAAATTGTTAAGTAATATGTGGGGAGAACACGCATACTAAAAAAAAAAGATTTAAATAAAATATTTCTTTTAAGTGAGTAAATAAAGAAAAAAAAATTTAATGATTTAACTGTTATTTAAAAGTATTAAAAAATCCTTCGTTGGTGCAAATATTTCATAAAATTATTTTACTAGATAAAAATGGCTAAGCGCTCGTTCGTATCTCCGGTTTTTATAAAATTACATCAAAATATTATGAACATATTATGTATTCCAACGCTATTCATTGCTAACATTTTAAAAAAAAAAGGAATAGTTAATATTGGCACTCATGCTTTTCTTAATCTTTATGTTTTGTTAGACAGTCTCTATCTATTTCAATTATAAATTGGAGATACTAATTGGCGTTGGAGCAAGAACGATTTTCTTTACAATTAGTGTATTGGTGGCCATTTATTAAAAAATGATGATGCAAAGTCTTATGATTTCCAGAAAAATAAATGTATAATATATATATATATATATATATATATATATATATATATAGAGAGAGAGAGAGAGAGAGAGAGAGAGAGAGATTACTAATTGCTGGGTACACCAACAAATTTAGATAAATAGGAATAGTAACATGTAGAAATATTACGTTTACCCGTAGTCTTAATTATCATCTTTGATTTTTTTAATGTTAAGCTTTAATGCTTCCACACCATGACCTGTCAATGCCATCGAACTTAGTTAGAGCCATTTAGTCTTTATATAAATGTCTGTTTATTTCATTAATCAGGAAACAACACGATTAGGCCAACCGTACATTTCATGTGTTGAGAAGGATGAATACGTTGACAAATACAATTATAATTACAGTGTTGATGTGAGTTCATCATAATATTACTAGTTAAATTAGGGGTGAGCAACCACGAAATTAAAGGCAGGGTGCGGGCTTTTAAAATACAGTAAGGCCTTTATAAGTGTAGCAAAAAAAATTCTTTTGTGCAACTTCTAAACCAACTGCATTTATTAAAATTTATGCATTTAAATGAAAAAAAAACAAAAGCATCTATAGGGTGAGCCAAGAAAAGTGAGAACATCATATAACATTCAAATTATTTAAAAATAAAAAAAATTGTCATATTAAAATCCAAAATAGCGCCCGGAAATTGTCGTACTAATGACAACATATATCTAAACGGGCAAGTAAGTGAGTTAGCAATTTAAGATAATATGCATAGGCCTACAGCTAAACACACTTTGATATAATTATATTACTTTCTACGCAATGTTCTCACTTCTTTTGGCCCAACCGGTATATTGTTTTCAAGACTTTTTCCTTTAACACATACATGCAAGGAAAGTGTGAGAGGGAACAAACACATCGCCTATCATTGAGCCGCTTTGCAAAAGTTTTCAACAGCTAAGGAACTTCTCAGTTATTCCCATTTCTTCATCAATGACGAGTCTCGGGGGATGACAACTTAGATATTTTATATCTACGGATACTGTGTGTGTGTGTGTGTGTGTGTGTGTGTGTGTGTGTGCCCAATGGCGTGTTACCACATGTTTTCATGTGTAAGTGTAAACTCTTTCAAACAAAAGTGATCATCGTCCATTGTCTTTATGTGTTTCGATTATCTTCTTAACATCCTTTTGCAGAAAAGCGATATAATGATATTCATTATTTCCTTACTTTATCCATATTCGAGTTTGAGACGCGATTATGTAACTTTAGTCAGCATATCAAAAGCGCTTGTTGGCAACATCATACTGAAGAACAAGATTGTTTCAAATGGAACTTATGGTGGTTGTGGAAGAAACCATTTCTCGTCGAATGCACTCGCAGCTACAAGTCAATATGTTTCAATTATATAAAATGTTGTTTCTATTGGACTCTTCGCAGTTAAACCATTCTTTGAATTGACAGTGCTGTCATATGGAAAAAACATTGTTTAAAAACTTGGAATATATGAAGAGTGTCATTTTCACGGTGTTCACTAACTCCCTTTGCAAGATCACTTGCATTTAAAAACCACAAACCTGCTTTGTGTCAAACAAAGTGTCATTGGTATGAGAACCAATATAAATGTATATAGATTTCTTTATATATGAATGTTTATATAAGGCTTGTTTGTTAGGTTGTTGTGAATAAGTGGGAGTATTTTTTTTTATTTTAAATAAAACGATATGAATAGTTGTTAATTAATATACAAAAAGGACAAAAAAAGGTTTCAGCAAAAAATATTATGCCTATGGCGCCGTGTCTTGAGGTTCCCTAAACATTAACATTTTAAACACTTTTATACTTATTGTATAAGTATTGGTTAAACTTGTTGAAAAAAATGTTTGCTAGTTGAAAGAATAGTCTTATTGTGAAATGCTGACATTTGTTCTCTCGATGATATTTGTTCATGATGAAGCCATTGCGAGCTTTTTAACCGCACACTGGTTTTGATGCTTCTGTGATGAGTTTGATAATTCTCTCTACGGATTGGGTGTGACATGGCTCATCAATAAATGGCAGCAGATCAGTGTTGCCTCCAAACACTACTTCACGTATTGTACTTGTTGGAATTTGTGAGTCCACAAGTGCTTGAAGTAAATTTACAGACAGGCAGAAGCTCACAAGTTGGTAGAGCTGATCCTATGAGGCCTGAAAAACTTTTTGGCCCAGTTGCGGAACCATCAAGATGTTTCATGAGATGACGCAATTGTAATTCATTTTGCATGAAGCAAACATGGCAGCCATTTAAACGGTTTTCCAATCTCCTTTTTAAGTAGCTTGATTATTCCACCAGTAGAACAAGTATTCGTGCATGTACCTGCATCTGAATTGGACCATTAACTGGTTAGCTTGCGTTGGCGACGCAATTTAAAGCGATTAATTAGGTTTGTTGATTTGACTTTGAATACCAAACCAAAATCTTCCAGCACGGTTGTTGCGTTTGCTGCCTCAGTTCTGGCTGACACACAAAACCGATCACAAAGTTTTGCTAATTTTGGTAACTTTTTTCTCATTTGTTGGCTGTTAACTACTTTGAATCTTTCATGGTTACCTCTTTCATCCTTTTTTTTCAACTTCACTTGATCCAACACCATATGTCTGAAAGTCATTGTCTGAACTTTCTAAACTGCTCTCCGCATCTGATCAGCTTTAACGTTGTTGTATGTGAAACTTTGGAATGAATGAATTTTGCCATATAATGCAGATGTCGGATGCTACAATGTGTGCAAATTTGTCAACAGTTGGCTAATTTTGATGTTTTTCCTTTATCTGAAACTTAATTGATTCTTTATTAAGACGGAAAAATGGCAGATAATTTAAGTTTCGGACTTTAATATCGATTAACTTTATATGGACTTAGATTAACTCACGGTTGCCCACCCCTGGAATAGATTATATAATCTCTTTAGTATGTAAATGAATTTGAACTTTATATAAAAGAATGCAATACAAAAGCATATAATAATTTTTATTTTGTTTCCCAGCTATGTAAAGACGTTTGCTATAATAATCAGTACATTGAATACTGTAAGTGGAAGTGATGGACAAACCATACAATTTTTCAGTTTGCTTAAAAGACAGTAAGAAAAACGTATATTAAGTATTTTAAAACTGCTGTTGACATATTGTCTTATATGCAGGGTTAAGCCACACTATGTTTCAAAGGTTTGCCAAGCACCCAAGTAACGACCAAATCTTTCCCCGGAAAGAGGATTTTGTTATTTTTAAAACTAAATCACTTATCTGTCTCTAGCTCATTCAGAGATTAAGACTATGACATTTTTACATTTAAATTAAATACCATTGATGTACCAGGTATTTAATAAACATTCGTTTTAAAAGTGTCGAAGAAAATAAAGTTGGAAAACTCAATGCATGGCTCAATGAGAAGTACCTACTACATCAATATGAGTTCAAACAAGTAGGCTACTTCAATCATATTAGGTTGAAGTCTCTATAGTGATAAGATACTAATAACCACTAAAGGACTGTTTTTGTAATGCCTTTCTATCACCTCCCCCCATAGCCAATAGTGACAGAGAAGGCACCATGGGAGACATGGAGGAAGAGGCGTAGATGGGGGGAGACGGGGGGTACATATGTCCCCGGGCGCCGAGGTTCAGGGACGCCAAATGGTATATTTTACATATAATATTATATGGTTTTCGAATGTGGGAGGGCGCTAAAAAGGTATTAAAAAGGTAAAATGCCCCGGGCGTAAGTTGCCTTGCCCCTCCCCTCCCGCTACGCCTCTGCATGGAGGCAACTGTATCCATGATGTGGAAAAATATCCCTTGTTTCTCACGGCAGATCGAACACGGGATCCTTAGGTCGACAATCTAGCATTATAATCTTCACACCATAGACAATGAATTAATTGGCTGCAGTGTTTTTTCTTCCTCTATTCTAATTTTTAACAAATCTGGTCTTTGAGAATCCATTATTTTTTTCAGCTTTAAAATTAATAGATGATTGCTGTACTCTATGTATGTTTTCTTTTAATAGACAACTGTTCAATACCATCAAAGGAATACACAGATTGTTCTTGTTCAAATCCTTGTAGGTATGTTTTAAAAATTGTATCTCAAACTTCTTTGTCGCATGCATTTTATATTTTACTAGCTGTAACCTGCAAAACCTTTGCATAGATGTATATCCCCCTTAGGCTTGATCGGTTAGGTTAGGTGGTTATTTTTTATTTCGGGCAGATCCGATTATTTTCATGATTGTATTTTAAACTGGAATACTGTTTTACCAATTCTTTGCTTTCGATTTAACGCATAACCCAAATCGTTTAAATATATATATATATATATATAAAGTATATATATATATATATATATATATATATATATATATATATTATTAGTGTCAAGTTTGTATATTAGTAAATTATGACCTGTTCAAGGTTAGGACTGTTGATGGTTTAGGAAAAAAAAAGGCTACCTAGGAGCAATATGAGAATGAAATTAAGCACTACATGTCACATATTTTTTAACAAAACCAATACAAATATCGTAAACAATTAAACACATAATTTATATAAAGTCAATAAATTTTTTTTTTAAAACCGGGGGGGGGGAGGTCGATGGTGCTAGTAAAAAAAAAAACGTCGTCATATTAAACTAATTTATCAACTTGATTTTTCAGAGAAGATATTTACAAAAAAAGAATTGATCCTGTTCCATGGCCAAGCGAATCTCAAGTGGTAAGTATAGATTATCTATATGCCAGCTCGATGGATAGATAGATCGTAAGAGAGATGCTAAAAAAAGATGAATAGACAGACAGATATATAGATAGATAGATGATAGATAGATAGATTAGTTAAATAGATAGATAGATAGATAGATAGATAGATAGATAGATAGATAGATAGATAGATAGATAGATAGATAGATAGATAGATAGATAGATAGATAGATAGATAGATAGATAGATAGATAGATAGATGATATATGATAGATAGATAGATAGATAGATAGATAGATAGATAGATAGATAGATAGATAGATAGATAGATAGATAGATAGATAGATAGATAGATAGATAGATAGATAGATAGATAGATAGATAGATAGATAGATAGATAGATAGATAGATAGATAGATAGATAGATAGATAGATAGATAGATAGATAGATAGAGGAGTAGCCATTGGTAATCATAGTATCAAACGCTGTGTTAGTCAACAAAAATCAAGTATATTCTTATAATTCTTTACATTTTGGTAAACTTTGAAGCAGTAGCGTCATTTCACCAAAATGTTGGGGGGGACAAATAAAAATACAAAAATACCAATTATGTGTTTATTATATGTTTTTTAAAACGGTTACATGCATATATAATAATATAGGTATAATATATATATATATATATATATATACAATATATATATATATATATATATATATATATATATTAATGTCCTATTAATTGTTCATAGAGTTTTGAATATTCAAATTAAGGGATAGCGTCTGGTTTTCATTTTTCCAAAATTATTAATTAAGTCATCAAAATTCATTGATTTAACCCAAATGACGCCATTTGCCTTGAAGAATTACGGGAAGTAAAATTTACTTTTCTAATTTATCAAGATTACTTTCGATGTTTAAAATGATATTTCAGGAATAAAATAGTTTTAAAATTGTTTTATATATATATAATACGACTTTCTATTACCAGATAATAAGTTTGATGGCTGAAAAAAGATTTCTTTTTTAGAAAAAATACCCATTGAAAGATGTATTTATACAAAGATTGTCTACATTTTGTAAAGATAATTTTGAAGTTTTTTTGTTTTTTTTTAATGTGGCAAAATAATTGATGTCTATTCTATGACCATTTACTTTGGGCTACTTTCTAAGAATATTTTTATGTTTATACAGAACATAGAAAAAATTTAAATACAGGTAAACATTTATTTTACACCCAAAGGCAAGACATGTAAAATAATGACATCAGCAGCAAATATATCATAGGAGAAAAAAGCAGTGGACCTGATTTTTTTTAAACAAAAACGAATTCTGAAATTGATTGGCTTTGGTATAAAATAACCTTGTTTTTTTTTTTATCTGAATTTTTATTTTAAAAAATCAGCAGGTTTATATAAGATTATATATATATACGAAATCTAATCGTAAAATACGCTCTCCTAAATCTAAAGAGGAATTATAAAAAAATATTTATTAGGTTTGGATTTTTAAGTCCTTTTTGTAAAGAAGTTTACGACAATTTGACGTGCATATGAAGAGCACACATAAAAAACGTAAAATTTAGAAAATTTTTAGATTTAGAAGGGATAACCATCACATTGCACATTTCACGGTGGGGGGGGGGGGGATTAAAAATAATAACCCACTGACCAGGAGCTGAATTTGTTTTGTTTTTTTAGGAGGACCCCACCCAAACTCTTTTCCCTTCCTTCTATAAAGGACTACATATTGTTATTTTCACCATTGGGTCATTGAAAATACGTTTTTGTAACATACACACGGGAAAAGCAATTCAAACCTCCCCATTAAAAGTAGCCAGTTCATTTTATCTGGAAGTTACCTAAAGATATTATAAAGATCGAGTAGATCGACTTTAAGTGAAACTTATACTTTTTTAAATAACATGTGGCACTCTATCTTCCCAAGCAACATTGAATGAGGCCACTATAAAATGTAAAATGCATACTTTATTTATATACGCTGTTACTTCAATGTACGAAAAAATAATTCCTATTTATACAAATTATTATACAAAAATGTGTGAGCATTTATATATATATATATATATATATATATATATAAATATATATATATATATATATATATATATATATATATATATAATATATATATATTAGGGTGTCCCAGAATTTCAAATTTTTAAAAATTCATTAAATCTCAAATAGCACACCTTCTAAAAAGTTTCCTTATAATTAGCTGCAATAGTCCCAAAAATGGTACCTCATTCAGAACGAATTTAGGGGTCCCTCAAGGGTCCAGAAGATTAGTTCAACTTCCTCATGTTAGCAATATATGACAAATATTTTTATGCTTTATTAATTTTACTTTTGAAATAATGGCCTGCCATACCAATGTCACATCACTGGTCATGTGACTTGGAAGCCATCTTGGATTTGTAAAGCAGTGGAGTTATTAATGAAGTCTAGTTGTTAGTTGTGTGTTTTAAGTAAATTTGTGAAGCATTTAACTAATTATTATTCAAAACTGTGAGATTAATTGAACTGTACTGATTGATTCACTCTTGAGGAAATAGACAGGGTCTTAGAATGTCAACTAAGATGTTACAAACTAGGAGTTCTAGAAGTGGTAGTAAAGTATGGTTGATTGGCTACCCTCTGGAGATGATATCTGGTGCCCGTCTTCCATCGGGTCGAGAAGTTTTGCGTAACTTTGTTTATTACCAACGGTCGAAACAGCTCTCAATTAGCGAAAGTGCACATCAGGTACATGACGAACTGATACCATTCTGGGTGAAGTCAAGGCTGCCCACACGACACAAGAATCACATTGTCAAAAAGATCAAGGATCTGTACGCCGAACATGTTCGATTGTCGAAAAATCGTTCCAGATGCAACAATAGTGACCGTTTGAACCGGAGGAAGTTTACGGAGAAACTAGACAAGCTGTTTGATATCAGCCATGCCAACTCAAAGACAATGATAAGGAATGAGGAGGATGTGAACTTTCTGAAATTGCAGCAAGAGTCAAGATCGGGATCTATTGGTTCTTTGGATAAAAAGCTAGCAGCACGAGAAAAACGTTCTGCCAAACGTAAGGAGCAAGTCCATAGACGGGAAGTTGCAGCTGCTGCTGCTACAGCGGAAGTGCCAGAAGTAGGTGGATGTGATTCTCACCAAACAACGCCATTGGCATCGGCATCCAGCTCTGAAGAAGACGGAGGAGATATGACAGAATCCGACAATGAATTCGACGTCAAACCAAAGAATGCACCGTCGAGTCAGGGTTCCAAAATACACAAACGACAACATGTCATATCGTCCACTGTTGCAGCTGCGTTAGATCGAACCAACACCAGCATACGAAAGTCGACTATGATCATAGCTAGTGTGCTCAATGAAGCAGGCTGTTCCACTTCATCTTCTGTACTTTCAAAAAGTACTGTCCATCGTCACCGTAAGCGTTGTCGTGCAGAAGCATCAGAGAGAATCAGGGCAGAATATTGCAGCTCAAAGGCAGTAGTTCACTGGGATGGGAAACTTCTTCCAGATATTACAGGTGGTGCAGCTGGTGCTGAATGTGAGCAAGTTGATCGACTGCCTGTTCTCCTAACCTCACTTGATGATGGCAGTCAGAAGCTTTTGGGGGTTCCAAAGTTAGCTTCTGGGACGGGAGAAGCAGCTGCAAACGCTGTTGTGGAACAACTGAAGTCGTGGAACACTGACTCCACCATCGTGGGAATGTGCTTTGATACGACAGCATCAAATACTGGTAGAGTGAAAGGTGCATGCACTCTACTGGAGAACCACATTGGACGAAACTTGTTGTGGCTTGCATGTAGACACCACATGCTTGAAGTTCTGCTATCGGACACATTCAATGTGTGCTTAGGACCATCAACTGGACCAGAGATCCTTATCTTTAAGCGATTCCGAGCAAACTGGTCCAAACTTAACAGCCACCAACCACAAAAAACGGGAATCTCCAATGATGTCAGCATCAGCTTCCTTAAAGGCATTTTTAACTGAGCAGTTGGTTCAAACTCAACCCAGAGATGACTACAAGGAATTTCTTTGCCTTGCTGCATTCATGGTTGGGCTGGATGTTAAGTTGATCATCAGAAAACCTGGTGCTCTTCACAGGGCCCGCTGGATGGCGAAGGCTATCTACTCCTTAAAGATTGAACTCTTGTTTGATGGCAACGAAACCATTATTAATCTGACGTCTCGTGAACTGCAAGGTATTCAGCGTTTTAATCGGTTTGTTGTTTCGGTGTATGTCCAGTCATGGTTTACAACAAGGTCTGCTGCAGATGCACCAATTAATGACGTTTACTTGATTCAACGTCTCCGAGACTATCAAGATGACAAGCTGCGTAATGTTGGCCTGAAGATGATGGAACGTCACTCCTGGTATCTAAGCCAAGAGCTTGCAACTCTAGCGCTGTTCTCGAATTTGCTTAATGCTGATGAGAAAAAGCAAATGGTGCTGAACATCAAAGATGATAGAGGCCCACACTTAATCACATCCCTTCCACAGAGTGCTACAGAGCTATGTTGTTCGCGCAACTTCTTTCAAACTGCTGGAATTGATGACAGCTTTCTTGCTGAGCCCATCGAGCTGTGGCCAGAATCACAGTCATTTAAAGCTGCAGCGCACTTTGTCAGCAACTTGCCCTGCACCAATGACTGTGCTGAACGTGGTGTCGCCCTAATTCAGAACTTTAATACAACAACAAAGGATGAAGTACAACTGCAATATTTGCTTCAAGTGGTGGAGAAGCATCGAAAAGACTATAAAAAATGCCGCCGTGACGAACTTAGGCGAATGTAACAACTAACTAAACGCGCAAACGGTTGCGAAACTGCTGTTGAAATTACTGACATCTTCGAACATCTTCAGCTAATTTGTTAAATAATTTCATTTACAATATGAAAACTATATGTATATGTCATATGTCATATATTATTATTTTATAATATTATTGATTGTTAGTCTTTAACTCTTTGTCAAGTTAAATAAAATAATAAAGCTGTATCAAATCAATGTCGCGATTTTCAGCTCAAGCACATAATTTTGAAGCGGTTGAGGGACCCCTAAACTTTACCCAAATGGACTGAATTTTTTCCTTTGCTAATTGTGGCCCATAAAGAAACTTCTTAGAGGGTGTGCATTGAACAGTTCAAAACTTGGATTTTTGGGACACCCTAATATATATATATATATATATATATATATATATATATATATATATATATATATATATATAATAAGTTTTATTTATTAATTTTGAAATTTGTCAATAAATGTGTAGTTTAACAACATATTATTTCCAGTTAAGATGTTTATTTAAAGATCGATAACTTCGAGTAAAATTGGTTTAATTTAAAAATGAATTAAATTTGATGACATACTAGGTCAAGAGTATGTGACTTTGGGCTTTTAATTTTTTTTTGTTAACTTACACTAGATAAAAACTGGCGTTACACTTCTAGTTTTAGTCATTTACTTTCTATAAATATTTTTATGTTGTCCAATTTTTTTTTTTTTACTTTTTTGTAATTTTTTATAAAAGTTTATTTAATTAAAAAATATTTTTATACACTTTTCTATGGTAAAAGAATATCACTTGCTTTATTTTGAAAAAAAAATCAAATAGACAAAATAAACATAATTGGTGCATTATAATAAGTAATTATACTTTGGACTGTTCAAAAAAATTTTAATTCATTAAATATAAAATTTCTAGTAAGAACATTGTCTTCGAGAATAAACAACAGTTTACAATTTTAAATCAATTTGACTTTGACAAGCTTGATATTAAACAATTTTATTTCAGTGTTAATATTAATTTCATTGTTGATATATTTGTATGATTTTTTGGCTTAATAAAGTCTCATGAAGTTTATTTCTTATCATTTTTTTTATCTTATAGCTGTCAACTTTTCTCAGTAACCTTAGCGGTTGTATAGGATTGTGGATTGGTATATCTGTCTTCAGTATTTTTGAACTTGTGTACTTGGTAGTAAGCCTTCTTTGGAAGACAAAATCACACCTTCAAAACAGATCTGAGCATGACATAGCTAATGCATGAACTTTTTTTTATTGTCTTAAATTCAATTTCTTTCTATACAGCCTATGATTCATATTTCATGTTAAATAGATGTTAGTTATATCACTGTAATTATTTTTTAATTGAATAATAAAATTTTTGACAGATTTAACTGCATACAAATGAAATTTAGTATGCAATATGTATCAAATTTGAAGTCTAAAAAAAATAATGAAATAGCAGGATTAAAAATATCAAGCCAATGATAGTTGATAAATTGAAAGGATAGATAGATAGATAAATAGATAGATAGATAGATAGATAGATAGATAGATAAATAGATTGCTAGATAGATAAATAGATAGATAGATAGATAAAAACATACATACATAAATACATTTATACATACATACATAACACATACATTCATATATACAGACCTAAACTGATAAATAAAATGTTTTTCACATGTAATTACTGTTTTAAAATCATTGTAACTATTCATTTATTGTGTTTCAGTTTTTATTAAATATATTTGAATTTAAAAAATACAAATTACTATGTTTATTACATGTCCTAAAAACAAAGCTTATTATATATGATATTGATAATAATAAAAACCATGTTTTACCTAATTTTACTAAATAAATATATATTGATATGAAATTATAATGTTCATCAACAAAATCGTTTCGTTTTTTATAAATATTAAATTATGTGTAAAACATGCAATGTTCAATTTATACTTGAGAGTGATACAATGTTTAGGAAAAAAAACAACTATATTTCAATATTTTTTTTTACATTCAATCCTGATTAAAAGAGTTATAATATTAAAATTAAATATAAAGAAGGGATATCTATAATTGAAGTATGGTTAGATAATTAATGTATTCATTAGCTCAGTCCGATGTAAATTATAGGCTAATAATAATCCAATAAGCACATATTTATCAAAGCTTATTTAATGAGAAATTCTAAGCCATTACAGCATTTTTTTTAACTATTACTTTGTCTGAATGTCACTGAAAATATGTTTATGATATATTGATTGATTTTCAATTTCTAATTTTCTTTGCCACAGTCATTAGGCTGTGTGGACGTGGGCTATGGGAGTTGTTTACCTGGTTCACTAAGGGCTTGTAAATATTTTAGTTAATAGCCTGCCATTGTGCTTTTTGAATTCAAACAGACGGCAGAATAAAACGAATACTTTAAATTAAAAAAAAATCAATGTTAAATAAAACAGTCAAACGGTATGATGTTGGGTGTGATACGGTATGATGAGGAGTGTGATACGTTATGTTAAAGAGTGTGATACGGTATGAAACGGAGTGTGATACGGTATGATGTGGAGTGTGATACGTTATGTTGGAGAGTGTGATACGGTATGATGGCGAGTGTAATACAGTTGGATTGATGACTTAAGACATTTGAATAGACAACGTGATACGCTTAAATTGATGGTTTTATACGACATAATGGAGAATGTGATACGGTATGATGGAGAATGTGATATGGTATGATGGAGAATGTGACACGGTATGATGTGGAAACTGATACAGTATGATAGAGAACTTGATACGTTTTAATGTAGAACTCGCTACGCTTGAATGGAGAGGGCGATACGATATAATGGAGAAGGTAATAAGGTTAGGTAAAGTTGGAGAGTACGATACTGTTGGATTAAGAGTACGATAATGTAGGTTGGACAATACAATACGACTAAACGGATAATGTGATACATATGAATTAGAATGATAGTCAGTTTGTGCGCTAAAACGCTTTATTGTTTCGGGTTCGGATTATCAGTAAGAACCGAAGAAATTTTTCAGGTCAAGATTTCTCCATGTTTCCCGTTGAGCTTACATGACGATTATGGAATATAATTCTTAGTTCTAACTGAAGTGTTCATGGTAACAATTAAGATATATGAAAGAAACTAATGTGCTGGCTTATTTTTATGATATTTTGAGTAATGCTATTAAGCGTCAGATTCCACATGCATCAGTATGCTACAAATTTGTACATGCATAAATGAAGTTAATAATCTAGGTTGAAGAAGAAAACTACAAATGCACGAAAAAACTAAAGATGCTCACTACACTAGCACTAACAAATGAACATTGAAGTAGACCCTACAATATTTCGAAAAAGTAAACATGCGCACTACTGTTCACGAAAACTGAAGATGTGCACTAGTTTTGCACGAAAAAGTTATGATGTGCACTACAGTAGAACGAAAATGTAAACATGCGCACTACTGTTCAAGAAAACTAAAGATGTCCACTACAATTGCACGAAAAAGTAAATAAGTGCACTACAGTAGCACGAAAAAGGAAGCATGTGCACTAATGTTCACAATATCTTAAGATGTGCACTCCAACGCCCATGAGTGCGGTGACTATTGTAACCAGTTAGGTGACTACTATCAGTATAATCAATACGGTGATTAATTTAGTACGATGGCAGTTAACACATAAAGCAAAAGCAATTCATAAAATATGCTTGACTTTCCATCACCTGCCATGAAACGACACCAAAATCAATACAACGCGTCACAGTATTCAGCCATGCAAATCATTGGCATGAACTTAGAACTACCTACTAAATAACTTGTCACACACCCATTTTTGCTGGAAAAATCAAATTGAATAGCTGTGAAAAAAGTTGTCAATCGCTCTCTATCTAGGTAACTTTATTTTCTAATCAGTATTGTTGTTGTTTTGTTTATTTAGATATGTTTAGTATAATTATCAATAGATCATAATAAATTTTCAAAACAATTTAGTTAGAGACGCGCAATTGTCATCTTGTGTATATGTAAACTGTTACCATAAAACAAAAATCTAAAAAGTGATTTTGCTCCTCGTGTATTCAAAGGTATACACATTTTTTTATAAAACCCCTGAAAGGGATCTTTTTAGGATATTTTTAATCCACTAATATGACAGTTTTTTTGATATTCTTCTTTCATTCCCCTACCATAACATATTAGTACTACTGATATTTAGTCACCACGGGAGACTAACGAAGATGAACCCTAACTTATCAAATTCAATTTATCCATGATTTTTTTTATAATGCTGTTGATATTTAACGAGTTTTTATTTGTAATGTTTCTTAACTTATCAAAATTGTTGCTTTTTTAAGATTAGGAACGTTGTTATGCCATGACATTTGTGAAATCTTGAGATTACTGTGTTACTTTTAAATTATTTAAGTCTTAAGTCGATTTTAAATCTAAATCTCGTTTGGAATTGACATTTTAGTAATTCTTGAAGAGTCAGTACAATTTCTTGGAATTTGAGCTAAACAGTTTGACTTACATATAGCAGATTTCTGGTCCGAATATTGCACGAATGTATATGGGAAGGGGGTGGGGAAGGAAGGACCATAAGGTCACAAGATGTCAGTATTGTAAATGCATTTGGAATTTTATAGATTTAAAAATTTATGTTATAATGTTATAAACTTAACAACTTATTTCAATTCAAACTCTTTAGTTGCAATGAATTCACCGGGTTACACAGGCACGGTTCATAAGACACCAATGTCTCAGACGTCAGTTCAAGCAGACGATATAAAAGTGCAGAAAGATAGAGTCAATAGTGAAACCAGAAGATACCAACTATGCGAAGCATTGAACAACTTCTCATCACGAACATCACTGAACGGACTTATATTTATCCAGACTTCCAGTAGTTTTAAAATGAAAATTTTCTGGATATTTGTATTTACGTCAGCAGTTATTGCACTCGTGTATCACTCATATAGGTCAGTGAGACTACATTTTATTTATATATATATATATATATATATATATATATATATATATATATATATAATTTAAAAATAGAAATTTTGCGTTACTATATAGTTTGCAAACCAAATTCTCTGTTACTTTAATAAACCTTATGTCTTACATCATAGAGAAAAAATATATAAAATGGGTAAAAACCTTAGACTTTTCCACTGATATTTGACCATTGCATTGTTCATTTTTTATCTTTTATGAAGTTATCAATTTATAACAATGTTGTACCGATAACCATCGTCGGCATCCGTCCGTCTCGAGAGACGATGGTGTAGCTAAGTTGAGTCTACAAGCACCGCCGGGAGTGGCTGTGCAGTCCGATTCGAGAGTGGCAATCCCTGCCGCACTTGTCGCACTTGAAAATAGATGGTTGTTGTAGTTGTTGTTGTAGCTGTTCTTTTTTCCGCTTTCGCCTTGTTCTTTTCAGGGCAGCATTATCCTGTCGCTCAGCCTCTGCGCGCAATGAACCCTGCCGGACAGCGAGCCTCCAGGACTGGTGGTCGGCTGCTTGGCTCTCCCAGGAGTTGGGGTTAATGGAGCACTGTTTCATATCCTTTTTGCAGGTGTCTTTGTAGCGCATTTTAGGTCGCCCTGTTTTCCTCTGGCCGGTAACTAGCTCGCCATAGAGTAGGTCCTTCGGGATGCGGCCTGTGTCCATTCTTTTGACATGACCGAGCCATATGAGGCGTCTCTCGCTGAGAACTGCAAACAAGCTGCTCATGTTGGCCCTCTCCAGCACCCCAGTGTTGGGGTTCTTGTCTTGCCACTTTATCTGCAGTATACGTCGCAGGCACTCATGTGGAAGTTGTTTAGCTTCCTTTCGTGCCTCGCGTAAGTGGTCCACGTCTCGCATCCATAGAGGAGGGTACTAAGTATGCAGGCCTGGTAGACGCGCAGTCTGGTATTCTCGGTGAGGCTGGGGTTTTCCCACACACGTTGCTTTAGTCTCGCCATGACTGTGGCTGCCCTTGCAATTCTGCAGTCGATCTCCGGGTCTATGGATAGCGAGCTGGAGATGGTGTACCCGTACCAGAGGTAAGTAAAGTTCTCGACGACCTCTAGGGTGTGCCCATCGATGTCAATGCTTGGGGGTGTATCTGTACCTTGTGCCATGACATTCGTCTTTTTCAGACTGATAGTCAGTCCAAACTCCTTACATGCATGGGAGAGGCGGGTGACAAGCTGCTGCAGTCCGTCTTCATTGTGTGATGTCAAGGCTGCGTCATCAGCAAAGAGCAGCTCGCGAATTAGGACCTTTGTGACTTTGGTCTTTGCACGGAGGCGTGCTATGTTATAGAGCTTGCCATCGGACCTTGTATGGATGTAAACACCCTCGCTGCAATCCTTGAAGGCGTATTGGAGGAGCATGGAAAAGAAAATGCCGAAGAGTGTAGGTGCAAGGACGCAGCCCTGTTTTACTCCGCTGCTCGGAGATTGCGCCGTTGTAGCAAACCGTGCTATGCATGTTGTCGTGGAAAGACATGACCACTGCAAGCAGGTGTGGGGGGGGCAGCCAATCTTTTGCAGCAGGCTGAAGAGTCCGCTTCGACTTACTAGATCAAATGCCTTTGTGAGGTCGACTAAGGCGATGTAGAGTGGCACCTGCTGCGTGATGATTTTGGCATACCGATAACCATAGCCATGCAAAATTGTTCGATCATCGATGCAGCTTTTGTATATTTATATTATATTGAAACGACCAATTAAAGTACTAGACTTTGATCTTATATAAGATGATTGCATACTCTTACAGAGAGTTATTCAATTATTATCAATAATAGTGTACTTTGTTAACATGATCAATAATTGCATACTCAGTAAACATGATCAATATTATCATACTCTGTAAATACTATCAATATTAGCATACTCTGTAAACATGATCAATATTAGCATACTCTGTAAACATGATCAATATTAGCATACTCTGTAAAGATTATTAATATTAGCATATTCAGTAAAGATTATCAATATTAGTGTAACAATAGCTTTAGACAGATCCATACAATTTTAGAACCACTGTTCAAACCCATGGTTCCAGGATACAGTCATACGTTTTGATAACTAGAATTCCAGCGGTTGATCTTTGTTTAGGGTAAAATTGGTTGTCATCACAGGTCTATGACCCCGAGAGGTAGGTGACGATAGATGTAATTAGGCAGACAAAGGAATACTAGACCAGAGTGAGTTTTTAGCCGCACCAATCCCTAGGCTCGAATAATAGTCATTAATATGTAGATAAGTTAGAAAGGATGTTAGGGAGCCAATCAAAAGTTCTGGGGCTTTGAGGGAACGTGATAATTCACCATCACATAAATAACAGAGGTAACGGAGATTTGGACAGACCGACAGATCGACAGACCGACGATAGAGACATCAGGACACCAGTTGTAGAGATAGTTAGAGGAGAAGTTAGTGGAGAAATAATAGAGGCACAAGCTATCAAGTTATTGCGTTTTACAGTACACAGTCAAATTCTATTTTATTGAAATATCTCTGGATAATCCTTTCGGGGACCCAGAATACTAAGTGTCAAAGTATGTCTGTATAATCCTTTCGGGGGCACAGGATACTTAGTGAGTGTACGAAGCATTTTTGTGAATACTGCTGCACACAAGTTCATACTACATATGTTTTCTTATTGTTGAATAAATATAATTGAATCGTGGAACTTTGCCTCATTGATTGGTGTGTTGTTTGAGAGTGCAACGAGACTGAACGCTACTTAAGTTTATAAACCAGTTATAATATCGGCAGCTACATAAAACCAGTATAGTTATCTGAAGCAGCAGTGAGGAACACACAGTGTTATATTGGAGAAGCATTACATCAACAAGTACATAACGTTCAAATATATATATAACATTACATTTGGTGGAACAACGATAGTACCATAACGTTGACAATTCCAACGTTAAATTGGTGTCTACAATAGTATCCATCACCTCCATAACAATATATACAAAAATAAGTGTTATAATTAGCATAATCAGTAAGGATTATCAATATTAGCATACTCTGAAAAGGTTATCAATATAACATACTCAATTTTACAATAATGTCACTTAAGAACAAATGTTGATCTATATTAACTAAAAAAAAACATAAACAATGTTATGACGTTTATGACGTTCACACTGAAAATGGGCTCTCGTCTTTCTCACCGCTTTCATGACTAATTAATCTTACAAGTTGTGCACACTTTTTAAAACAGAGGGTTGGATAGCGCTTTTTATTGCATTTTTTTTCAACCAGTTTCACTTCTTATTGCTCTACTCTCTCATTTCCTGGTGCTGGCCTGTTATACCAACTAAAAAAAATATGTTCAAACTTATTGTAAAGTTTCCTTAAGTCTATTTGGCATATAAATTGCAGAATTCACACGTTTCAGTAGCTATGGTATATTCTAGGATTTTGTGGCTAGCTTAATGCCCAATCATCTTTACTTCCCAGCCATAAACCAGGTTCCCACTTTAAAGCTGTGGGCACAAGGAAAATTTCATCTGGATATGGAAAAATTCTTACTTTTGAACCTAGGTCAACAGTCGAGCGCTCCACCTAACACAATCACCCACCCCTCATTTGCAAACCTAAAAGTTTTAGTTTTTTTTATTTTTTGTTTGTTTCCTTTTATTTTTATCTTGTTATCTTTTTAATGTAAAAAAAAACTATATTTTTTATTCCACTTTAGACCATTCCCGCTGTTTAGAAACTTGAGGTCATTCTCGCTTCTTAGAACACTTGAAGTTATTTTATTTGTTGATTTAATACGATTGCGTCATTTTTGTTATATATTTAATTTTGTTACAATTTTTAAATAATTTACAGTACTGTTGATGACTATTTGAAATACGAGACAAAAGTAAATGTGGAACGAATTTTGGAGAATTCACTTTACCTTCCAGCTATCACAATCTGTAACCATAATCCTCTACGACTGTCTAAGGTATACTAACATACATTTGATGTACTTTTCATTATTTTATTTCGACTTAAAATGCATAAAAAATGGATAAAACTGTATTTGTTTGGTCAAAATTTATTTAGTACGGTGACGTACGATATTAAATTAATGTGTTCTTTCTTAAATAAGTATATTATTCAAACAAATAGATAAAGTCAGAAGTACATTATTATACAAACATATAGGTAATGCTAGAAGTACATTATTATACAAACATATAAAGTTACACGTATATTATTATACAAACGTATTGATAAAGCTAGAAGTACATTTGAAAGAAATGCACGATGGAAGAAATCGATTTAAAAAAATAAGTAGACGAATACAGTTAATAATGATTAGTTCAACATTTCATGTTATAGTTTTAAAGTTTTTATTTTTTATATTTTATATATTTTATATATTTTATATATTAAACATATATTTATATGTTTAATCATTCTTACATAACCGTTTCGTAAAATCATTTTAAGAATTTTATTTTGCTATTTTTTTGGAAAAATGTCTATTTTTTTCCCTCTCTTGATGATTTATGTCGTATTTGAATTTTGTCTACAGATAGGATTGTTGTCAAATGAGCGACAAGAGATCATAGAGAGGGTAAGGTAATTAAGACATTTCCATGATCTATGCTGCCTCTGTGAATGTGGACAGTCTCAAAATCAAGATATGGACATCATCTCATTATTTCAGAATCATTATACATAGCAAATTCATTTATTCCATTTGTTTACTTTTTTTCCGAGTGTATACCTTAGTTGGTTTTTAATGTAGTCTATAAGCGATAGCTGGTTAGGGTTAGCGTTTGTATGTCAAAGCTTTTTGAATAAACTTTCGTAAAGGTTTGTGTTAGTGTTTGTATGCAATAAAAGGTTTGTGTTACCTTTTTGTAAGGCATAGCTGATTTGTTTAAGCGTATGTATCCCAAAGCTGGTTTGTGTTAGCTTTTGTATGTATGTAATTGATTGTGTGATTATCACCAGTCGTGTACAAATGTCATGAAAACAAAACTTAATTTGAATGATTTTTTTTTTAAAATACCAGATGACTATCTTCTAATGGTCACAAGAGTTAACACTTAAAACTACTGCCCATGAAAAATAACTGGGCTCGATCTCCAGTGAGAACCAATGGCATTCTTCAGTTCATGTGGAAAGTTCCCTCAATGTTTCCCGTGGTGCCTCCTTGGCTATTGCACTATTGATTATGGTGGGAATGAAAAAAAGGGGCGCTAAAAAATTTTCCCATTATAGGTTTATAGTACCTAGGACATAAACCTCTCATCCTTACAGGGACTTCATAGATTGAAACACTGATAGATCGCGGATGAATTGCAAGTACAGCACGCAAAATAATAATAAATAATAATATTAAATTTTGCTGATTGAGAATTAATGTATACATAAACAAGAACATACCCAGTATAATTTTTTTCTCGCGGAACGCACAGAAAGGAAACATAACAGTCTCAGGTCTAAGGGCTTAATAGACTAAGAACCACTGAGAAAAATCGTAAACTTGTAAATTATTGTAGGTCTATAGCTTATATTGTGATTTCAATAAAAAACAAGCAATTTAAGTCTTTTCCGTTTCGGACAAAGGACATTTTAGAGCATTTTCGGTTACGCCGAACGAAATCCGTATTTTTTTTTCCAGGTGACAGCCATAGATTTTGTTGAATTTTGATAAATACTGAGGGAAGTAATCATGTTGAATAACTGTTACAAAAATAAATAATGATTATGCCCCTTTGATTAGCTTTTATTATTTATATTTATAATATAAGCAAAAACGGTACTTAAAACGCCCCGTTTTCAACCCTCAGAGGTCAGATCGCAAAAAAGGCTTTTGATGTACACTTGGCAGCCCAAGACCTACAAAATGATATATACATCATGGGTCTAGGACTTATGGTTGCTTAGATATAGGGCGCTCCTTTGTTAATATAGATTATATAGTAAAAAACGATACTTAATATGCCCTCTTTTTCGGCCCTCAGAGGTCAGATCGCGAAATGGTCCGAAGTCATTTCTTTGCAGGCCAAGACCTACAAAATGATATATACATCATGGGTCTAGGACTTATGGTTGTTGAGATCTAGGGTGATGACGGACAGACAGACAGACAGAAAATGCTCTAAAAATTCACAACGCAGAAAATAATATATCTTAATGCTCACGTGTGATTTGTCAGAAACAGGTCTGATACTCTGGTGAACACGCCTGGAGAACCCAATGTTGAAGAAGACATATCGAAGGTAAAATGTTACACTAAGACAGTGTAACTTTCATTTTCACTTATTACAGTCCTTCTTATTAGCTTCTAAACCTAATCTATCATATATGATAAATATTTGATTTTCATTTACGAAATGGCTGATCTTTGTTACAAGCTGGTGAATAACTTCTACGACAGTCTAGAAAGCGTCATTTATGAAGTTGCTTTTAAGGACAGGTAAGTTATCATAATTTAGATGCTCAGTAACCTTTGAGTTAACTTTATATTGATAATAAACCAAAAATAACTGTGAGTGAAATCATTATATCAACATTTCTCTAATACGGTTTTTCTCAGGGACAGTTTTCAGAAGGCTGGACACCAAATTGAAGACATGTTACTGTGGTGCACTGTAGGGGAGAATCATGCTGTGTGCAGTAATTTGTAAGAAGTGATTATATTAAGGGATTGTCCATTAATTACATCAACAACTTGCTAAGGTGTGGGGGGGGACTGGAAAGGTTTAGACGTGGGGGTGGGTGGAAAGGTTTGGACTGATACTGGCGTGGGGGTGGCTGGAAAGGTTTGACTGATATTGGCGTGGGGGTGGGTGGAAAGGTTTGGATTGATATTGGCGTGGGGTTGGGTGGAAAGGTTTGGACTGATATTGGCGTGGGGTTGTGTGGAAAGGTTTGGACTGATATTGGCGTGGGGGTGGGTGGAAAGGTTTGACTGATATTGGCGTGGGGGTGGGTGAAAAGGTTTCACTGATATTGGCGTAGGGGTGGGTGGAAAGGTTTGACTGATATTGGCGTGGGGTGGGTGGAAAGATTTGACTGATGTTGTCGTGGGGGTGGGCGGAAAGGTTTCGACTGTGGCTTGTAGATGGGTGGAAAGGTTTGGACTGATATTGGCTTGGGGGTGGGTGTAAAGGTTTGGACTGTGGCGTGGGGGTGGGTGGAAAGGTTTGGACTGATATTGGCGTGGGGATGGGTGGAAATATTTGGATTGATATTGTCGTGGGGGTGGGTGGAAAGGTTTGGACTGTGGCTTGTAGATGGTTGGAAAGGTTTGGACTGATATTGGCGTGGGGGTGGGTGGAAAGGTTTGACTGATATTGGCGTGGGGGTGGAAAGGTTGGGACTGATGTTGGCGTGGTTGTGGGTGGAAAGGTTTGACGTATATTGGCGTTGGGGGTGAGTGGAAAGGTTTGGACTGTGGCGTGGGGGTGGTGGAAAGGTTTGGACTGTGGCGTGGGGTTGGGTGGAAAGGTTTGACTGATATTGGCGTGGGGGTGGGTGGAAAGGTTTGACTAATATTGATGTGGGGTGGGTGGAAAGGTTTGACTGATATTGGCGTGGGGGTGGGTGGAAAGGTTTGACTGATATTGGCTTGGGGGTGGGTGGAAAGGTTTGGATTGATATTGGCGTGGGGTTGGGTGGAAAGGTTTGGATTGATATTGGCGTGGGGGTGGGTGGAAAGGTTTGACTAATATTGATGTGGGGGTGGGTGGAAAGGTTTGACTGATATTGGCGTGGGGGTGGGTGGAAAGGTTTGGATTGATATTGGCGTGGGGCTGGGTGGAAAGGTTTGGACTGATATTGGCGTGTGGGTAGGTTGAAAGGTTTGGACTGATATTGGCGTGGGGGTGTGTGAAAAGGTTTGGACTGATATTGGCGTGGGGGTGGAAAGGTTGGGACTGATATTGACAAAGGGGGGTGGTGGAAAGGTTTGGACTGATATTGGCTTTACTCCTAGGAGGGACACGCGTTAGAAGACCCATCTGTTTGTGCTCTAGCTAACAAATCTATTGGGGGTTTTTTGTTGCTTTTTAGGCCAGAAAAAAATGGTAAACATTATCAACAGTCAACATACTAAATAAACAGTGGACATTTTGATTTATGATCAATTAGATTATTACTATACAATATTTTCTTATATTTTACTACCAGATCTAAAAAACGGATTTATTCCCAAGACTATAATAACTGTTTCACACTTGACACGTCCAAATTCGAACAATCCAAAAGCGGAACATATAATGGTGAGTAGAATTACTATAGAAATAGATGTTCATCGTCATTTAAAATAACTTCATCTACATGAGGAATAAAGTATCTCTTTTAAATGTTTTTATTGGCATGTAATGTTACTTGAGTTAATTTTCGCACACAGATAGTTATTTAAAGCTTTATATAAAATCCGACCGTAGATTTACTATGATAAATTTATGTTACATTTGCTTAGTGACATACTTTAGCTTTTTGAAAAACCGAAGTTTATTTGATGTTTATTTTACTCCGGCATTTCATTTTTTTAACTTTTGCAGGATTTTTGCTTTCTAATTCATTAATTATGCTGAGTTCATTACAGCTTTGATTTTTAGTTAAATTTTTATAAGTATCGGAATGTATTTTATTAGGTCTTGAGCTTGCCTTTTACCTAGAGCCCGAGGAATATGTTCCTTGGATAACAGACACAAAAGGAATTCAGCTTCTTGTACACCCGAAGAGATATTATGGCTATCCTGCTTACGACGGGATTGCACTGAGTCCTGGGATGATGACGCTGGTTGCCATCACACAAGTAAAGTTCTTTCTGACATAAGTATTAAGTTATCTCAAAGTGTTTAACTAAGTTACATAAAAATCTACTTACACTTATTAGCATTATTTAATTTATTAATGGAAAAAAATTACACGACTGGATAAGCCATTACGCTAATTTGGACGACGTGTGGTTGTGCGTTGTAGAGCGCTTGACTGTCGACCGGGGGGGGGGGTCTAGAGATCGAACCTCAGTAAATTCTGGTAAAAGATGTGTCATAACCACACAAACCCTTTGTATACAGAAAGAAATTAACTCTACACGTCATCTACCACGATGAGCTCTTAAGGGCTTTAGCGAACTGTATTTCTTACTGAAAAGGCCAAAGCCTTCAGACCGAAATAAAATCGGCCCAGTTGATAAGTTTATTTCAAGTGTGTGATATGTTTTGTCGTTTTGTTCGCAATATTAGGCCCTTTTCGCAACAAGCCTTAGGCACATAATACCAGGGCTGGGGAGCCGGTGTCGGTGGTGTTGGTAGTTTTTGCCGGTGTCGGTGTCGGCATTTGTACTTTGCCCGGTATCGGTGTCGGTGTCGGCATTTGTATTTTGTCCGGAGTCGGTGTCGGCATTTGCACTTGTCCGGAGTCGGTTCGGTGTCGTCGCAAAAATTTCCCCCCAAAAAATACTAGAACTTTAATTAAATAATCCAGAACAACGTCAGATATTTCTTAGCCAATCTTCAATTTTAAAGTTTTCTTAAGTTCTTCTTTTCTTTTTAAATATATACTTGGTAAATCTGTTTATCAACAAATGTATTATTTTCCAAAGCGAGATTCTCTACATTACAACAACTTGTCAACATTAACAGAATTGTGACTCAAAGCAGACTGGAAGGCTACTGGCTATGTTCACTCTGTTATTGTAAATCATTGTAAACCATGAGAAATTTTTAGTTTGCATCTCTCTATCAATATCCATGTTGGAGAAAGATTACACACAAACCTATTCAAGTCTTTTAGAAGTTCAAAGAATGATCACACTCTCCACAGATTAATTTCTCCCAGCCAGAATGAAACATTACCAATCTACATCACAATGGCACTACATTAAAGTTCAGTCCGTAGCTGGAGCTGTTGAGCCCCCCCCCACCACCTATGACAATACAAACATTTTCACTACATATTTCAGGTTTAATTCGGGTGTAAAATAACGATTCATTCCTCTATTAACTGTTAATTCATACGTCTCTCTCTTTTCTAAAAAAAATAGGTCTGGAACAACCATCTTTTATCATTGTCTGTAGCCCTTGCCGTGATTTTATTTCAGAATTCTGCATTCTCTGAATGACCACCTATAAACTCCCAAGCATCATTGCTCTAGTGTTGTTGGATATGTCTGTACTTTGCAGTGACTTGCTGACTTAGGCAATCGTTAATAATAATCTTGACCAATATTTGAGCATATGCCTACACATAAATGAGAACTTATTAAAAGTAGCGAATTGGCCGATTCAGGTTTACTATAAAAACATCCCGCATATTGTGGCATAACTTGAAGTAAACCATACACTTTTGTTACTTCAATGTATTCACTGCAGCTACCCTTGATGTTCATATCTAGTATTTTTCGTGATCTTTCAATGTTACATGTACAACTGATAACTTTTTTTTTTCATCGTAATGGACATGCTGCAAAATCGCAGACAAGGGATGTAAATTTATAACTACTGAAGAACCACAATAGGTTCTTAAATTTGATTGAAGGGCTGTTTATAATACTTTATGTGAGCTAACATAAATGTAAATGTTATCAATGTAAATGAAAAAAGAGGAGTGTACTGCGACTCAAATCAAAACGTTTAACGGGACGTAGATTGCCCTTGTCTGGTTTAGAAGCTGAACATTGTTTTCAAGATTATTATTTCGGAGACCCACTCGCTCGGCGCCTTGTGCATAATTATTTAAATAAACACATTTAACTGCACAGTTCGGGCATTTTATTTATTTACTTTTGTTATTTATTAATTACACTACAAATTAGGCCCATAAAATGCATGCTGAAATATAATTATACCTTCTTTAAGTTTTTTTTATATTCTTCTATAAAATTAGGTGTATTCATGGTGAGGTCGGAAAATAAAAATGCCGACAAACTTGCTTTGAAAGAGCAGCTTAGTAAGATACAAAGGCTATTTTAATTTTGTTTAAACAAAATAAAAGCTACCGGTACCATAAAAGAGGTGTGTGTGTTTGTGCAGTGGCCCCTAACCTTTTTCTTGCCGCAGACCGATCGACATTTGATAATTTTACCGCGGCCCGAGAGGGTTTGGTGTCGCACTATCCTGAGAGAAATACACTACAATAAATAAAAAGGAAATAATTTAATGTTTCTTGGGCGGCCCAGTGCCATTTGATCCACGGACCGGTACTGGGGATTGGGTGCCCAGGCAGTCGGACAGTTTGGTTATACTTTAGAGCGGCAACTTCCAGATAATAAATAGGAAAGATAGGAAAACGTTGCAAATGTACCGATATATCAAATTTGTATCAAACTTTATAGTTGCATAATATGTGCACGAATATTACCAGTCGATTTGATTATACACTGTAGGATGTAATTATACTGTCAATATTTCTTTTACGTTGTAAACAGCTGATTGAGAAAAGGCTATAGTACCAGTACGGTACTGAAAAAAAAATATCATCAATCGCGAAACTGTATCAGTTTTACATTAGTAGCATTCAAAATTCAAATGATCGAAGTAAATGCATTCAGTCAATTTAAAATACAGCTTAAAACACTTCACGCTATAGACTATTATTAGCTAGCAATTAAAAATGTGGTTGGTGATAAATAAGTTTTACATGTGTGCCCAAACAATTATTATGCTGACCCTGCCCAAATGTGTATATTTTCTTTATTTATCACCAAGCACTGCATTCAATAAATGCTTATTGAAACATTTTTTCTTATTTTGATTATAAGTATACATTGATTTTATAAGGAATCAGTAACAAAAGTAAATATATATTAAATAAATATACTTTACCAAAGCTAAAAATATTTAACCAGAAAAAGTATATATTGTTTATTGTTTATTAAAAATATACATTAAAAAAAATATCGATAAAGTATAAATATACAATTTCAGCAAACAAGCAGAAAATATGCTAAGCACTTGGGAAAAAAAATGTATAGGAAATTATATGGGCCCGTAAAGGACATAACGAATGGAGAAGTAGAACCAATCCTGAGCTGTACAATCTGTTCGAAGAACCAAATATAACAGCTGAATTTAAATTGAATTGATTGAGGTGGGCAGGGCACATAGAAAGAATGGAAAACAACAGAGGTCCAAAAGCAATATATAAGGCAACCATGGGCGTATTCGTGGGGGGGGGGGGGGGCAAAATGTCATATAAGATGGGGGCATTTGCTCCCCCCCTACATTTAAAAAAAATGTCATAAAGCTGTTATTTGCCCCCCCTCTGGAAAATTGTTGCCCCCCCCCGGAAAAATTCCTAGCGACGCCCATAAAAGCAACACCCAATGAGAAAAGGCCTAAATCAGACCAAGTAGCAGATTGTTGGAGGAAGTGGAGAAAGACTTTAAAGCCATAGGAGTGAGAGAGTGGAGAAAGAAGACCATGGGTCGGGAAAAGTAGAGAAGAGTAGTATGGTAGGCCAGGGCCCTAAATGGGTTGTAGAGCCAAGAAGAATAAATATACAATTAGACGCGCATCTTTATATATATAGTATGAGATATACAGGGGAAAAAATAAAAAATTATCTCCCTTTGCCTCCCCCTCCCCCCCCCCCCCGGTGTCGGTGTTGGCGGATTTTAGAAAACCTACACCGGTGTCGGTGTCGGCGGAAGATAGAAAACCGACACCGGTGTCGGTGTCGGCGGTTGATGGAATGCCGACACCGAAGTCGGTGTCGGTGTCGGCAAATATTTTGGCCGACACCCCACCACTGCATAATACCCTTATTTCAACGTTGAATATATAGCATACGTCTATAATTCTTAAATAATACATTTCTCTTCACTAGAGTAACAAAAAAGCTTGAATGAGACTGTAGTAAAGACATTTTGTTCCCATAATGTCTTCTTAATATAATATATTAACTGAACCCTGCAAAACTTTTGCATAGAGTTATATCTCCTAAGGCTTGATCGGTAGGCTAGGTTTTGTTGTTTTTTTTTTGGTTTCGGGCAGATCCGATTTTTTTTCAAGATAACACTGGAATGCTGTTATATTATTTCTTTACTTTCGATTTAACGAAGAGCCCTAATTTCTTTTATGTATATTTCTAGATGTTCACTGCAAAACCTTTGCATAGACATATATCCCCTTATTCTTGATTAGGTTTTTTTTTTTTGGTTTCGGGCAGATCCGATTTTTTGCATGAATGTATTTCTATACTTATAAGACGCATTCGTTGTCTGTCTGTCTGTCTGTCTGTTCCCTTATAACTCAAGATCCAGACAAACAAATAACGTGAAATTCGTTACACATACACATAATTACATGGGGAAGGTTATAGGACAGGTTTCGTTTCATCTCGATGGGTAGTTTAATTGTAATTAATTTTTTTTTTTATTTTAGTATTTTACTATATTAAAGTAATCTCGACGGCGCCATAAATAAAATTCCTCTGTGACGTCAATTCCCTATGATCGAATAGAACTTGCGCGCTGGTGCTGTATTGTGCCTTTGTGATGCAAAGAATTGTTGATGTTTTTTCATGCTCTCTGATGTGTACAGTTTGAGGAAGGTAAAAGAATGAAGAAGGATTTTAGAAGAAGTGTGAAGCCATAATAATAAGTATATATATATATATATATATTAGAGCTGCTGATTAAACTGCGTTAATTTGCAATTAACGCGTCAAAAAAAATTTGCGATTAAAATTTTTAACGCAATACCTAAATGCGTTAATTTGACCAAAATGCTGAAAGTTCACCAAATCAATAAATAACGGGGGGCAGGGAGGGAGAGAGAGGGAATGAGGGAATGAGGGAGGGAGGAAGGGGGAGAGAGGTGGGGAGGGAGGGAGAAAGGAGGGAGTGAGGGTGGGAGAGAGGGAGGGGGTAGGGAGGGAGAGAGGGGAGGGAGGGAGAGAGAGAGGGTGGGAGAGAGGGAGGGAGAGAGAGATAAAGAGTGAGGGGGGCAGGGAGGGAGAGAGGTGAAGAGGGAGAGAGGATGAGAGAAATGGGAGGAAGAGATAAAGAGAGAGAGGGGGCAGGGAGGGAGAGAGGGAAGGAGGAAGGGGAGAGAGGGAGGGAGGGGTATGGACAGGGGGAGAGAACGAAGGGGAGATGGGAGAGGAAGGGTGGGAGGGAGAGAGATGGGAGAGAGAGAGCGAGGGAAGGAGAAGAAGGGAGGGAGGAAGGGAAAGGGAGAGGGAGGGAGGGAGAGAGAGAGAGGAAGGGAGAGAAGGGGTAGGGAGAAAACAGAAGGTAAACAGAAAACCTTATTTTAAACCCGGGCAAAGCCGGGTACTTGCAACTAGTATACTTATAAGACGCATTTGTTGTTTGTCGGTCTGTCTGTCTGTCTGTCTGTTCCCTTATAACTCAAGATCCAGACGAACAAATAACGTGAAATTTGTTACACATACACATAATTACATGGGGAAGGTTATAGGACAGGTTTCGTTTCATATCGATGGGTAGTTTAATTGTAATTATTTTTTTTTTATTTTAGTATTTTACTATATTAAAGTAATCTCGACGGCGCCATAAATAAAATTCCTCTGTGACGTCATTTCCCTATGATCGAATAGAACTTGCGCGCTGGTGCTGTATTGTGCCTTTGTGCTGCAAAGAATTGTTGATGTTTTTTCATGCTTCCCTATTTGTACAGCTTGAGGAAGTTAAAGGAATGAAGAAGGATTTTAGAAGAAGTGAGAAGCCATAATAATAAGTATATATATATATATATATATATATATATATATATATATATAGAGAGAGAGAGAGAGAGAGGGATAGAGGGAGGCAGAGATAAAGAGAGAGCGAGGGGGCAGGGGGGAGAGAGAGGAAAGGAGGGTAGGAGGGAGGGAGGGTACAGAGTTAGGGAGAGGGATGGACAGGGGGGAGAGAAGGAGGGGGAGAGAGAGATGGGAAAGGGAGGGAGAGAGGGAGGGAGATGGGAGAGGGAGGGAGAGAGGGAGGGTGGGAGAGAGGGAGAGAGAGGATGGGTGAGAGGGAGGGATAGAGATAAAGAGTGGGGGGCAGGGAGGGAGAGAGGGAATGAGGGAGGGAGGAAGAGGGAGATAGGAGGAGAGGGGAGGAAGGGAGAAAGAAGGGAGGGGGAGAGGGGCTAGGGAGGGAGAGAGAGGGGAGGGAAGGAGAGAGGGAGAGAGAGGATGGGAGAAATGGGAGGAAGAGATAAAGGGAGAGAGGGGGCAGGTAGGGAGAGAGGGAAGAAGGAAGGGGAGAGAGGGGGATGGACAGGGGGAGAGAAGGAGGGGGAGAGGGGAGATGGGAGAGGGAGGGTGTGAGGGAGAGAAATGGGAGAGATGGAGGGAGAGGGAGGAAGAAGAAGGGAGGGAGAAAGGGAGGGAGGGAAAGGGAGGGAGAGGGAGGGAGGGAGTGAGGGAGAGAGAGAGGAAGGGAGTGAGGGGGTAGGGAGAAAACAGAAGGTAAACAGAAAACCTTATTTTAAACCCGGGCACAGTATATATTATACTGTCTTTTTCTTACCTATTATAATTACATATGACCAAAATGAAATATTACTTTTTCTTTAACTTAATATGCATATGAGTTTTAAACAATGATAGAAACAAAATGAGAAGAGTTCATTTTGATAATAGTTTTTTAAGATCTAAAGGTCGTTTCCGTTGCGGTTTTCTTTGTCTGGTTACAGCTAAAGTCCATATAAAATTCATCGTGTGCGATGTGTTTATGTGAGCGCTGCCTCTGTTGTACATGGTTTGTTTCGCATCAGACTTTCCCATAAATGTTTATTTGTTTCGTCCATCAGGAGAACGTCGTGCGACTAGGCGAACCTTACCGTTCCTGTGTGGAGACTGATGAATACATTGACAAATACAACTTCAGCTACAACCTTTTAGTGAGTTAAAAGTTAAGTTTATACATCACGAAGTGGGTGAAATTATATCATATTATGATATTAACGAAATACAGCGGATTAACTACTATTAGTGGCTCGTGGGATGGCTGCCATTGTCTATGTGAGACGAGGTTAATGTCCTTTTTGTCTTTCTTTTCACCTGCTAGTACTTACTAAGGTTAACAAGTGTGCAAAATATGAAAAGAGTGAATAACTGTCAACATGCTCATCTGTGGGTCGCAATGTGTGCAAAAATAGACGACCTTGATGCTTAAAGGGGCCCACAATGAGTACACTATTATTGATTAACAGGAATTCTCTATCAAAATAATAAACACATATATGATACTTACTAATTGTATAACAAACATCATTTCATGTCTTATACGTTCTTGGCTATACCGGGTCAAATATTGATGAAAACTGTCTGAAGTGCAATGTTTGGACATTTTAGGGCATTCTGTATGCAAGCTACACTTGAGATAAAAACACCATTCAACTTAGAATAAAAAAAAATGAGTAAATACTGAAATTTTCAGCCTGATATATTGTTTAGTTTTTGAAATATTCACGTTCAAATATCGCGAAAATGTAAATATCACGCAAACTCCCGACTACCCTTAAAACTTTAAAAAATCATATTTCAAAATGTTTATGATCCAATGGCCTAAAATTTTCAGGTATCACAACTTTGTATGTACAACAAGCCCTGAAAATTTCAGGAAGATCTGAGAGGGTCGGTTGAACACCACTGGTTGAGTTGACATGGAATGACCCATAAGTATGATGTAAAATCAGGGGAAATTTTTGGGGAAAAGAACAAAGCGGGAGACTTTGGAGGGGGGTAGTTCAGCAAAAGACAGTGAGAAATCAAACCCTCGCTTTCTGGTTGCTGACAAACGCAATGGGTGTGGTCTGATACTGTTCGCTGACCATTGGTCAAAGGGACAGGAAGACTGCGTGCGCATGATACTGTGTTGCTACATAATTCATTATTTTTAGACAGCCATTAAAGCTAATTTCCTTTTTGATGACGCTATGTTTTTTTCTTTGTAAATAAACTTCCAGATAGTTATTTTACATAACGCGTTTTGTTGTCTTTCTTGTTGTCTTAATAGCGTCCGATAAAACCGAGTTGCTTTGTACATACCAAATTCATGCCTAAAACTCATTAAGTGATCATCCACTGGGCCAACCACCAGGCACCACCACTGGCAGTTCATATCGCACTGGATCACCCTCCCCTCAACCGCTATCTAGTTATGCCACTGATAAGAGGGGAACATTTTTTTTTAATATACGTCGAGTTAAAATGAGTTGCAATAATTTTTTCTTCTCGACAGCTGTGTAACGACATTTGTTGGCTTAAGCAATACATCATGAACTGTGGATGTTACGATTCTTTCATGTTTAATGTCATGGACAACCCAAATAATGTTACCATATGTGATGAAAAATACAGTAAGAAAACATAAAGCTTTTTATTTATTACAAACGTTTGTCAATATTTACATTATAAAATGCAATATATACATATGTTTAATATTGCTTTACAAAGTTATTTATAAAAGTTAACACTTTCTAGAATTACTTAACCCTTGTCATATTTTTCCATTAATGCATAGGCTGTGTAACACAAGAAAAATTGTATGACCCTGGCCTATGTAACTGTAAAGTTCCATGTAGGTATGTAATTTGATTTCTGAACAAAAATTTTAACTAGCTTAGACTTATGTTCCCTTAGGTTTGATCAGTAGGCTAGATTAATTTTGGTTTCGGACAAATCCGATTTTTTCATGATTTTTTTTACAATTTAAAAATTCAATGTGTTGTAGAAATACAAAAAAAAATTTAAAGGAATTATTTCACCTTTTAACCTTTGAGTTTCATGTTTGAAAACCGCAAATACTATTCAAGATTGTAGATTTTAAAAAAAAACATATATCGGGTCGAGACGCCGGCCAGTGGTCAATCTGTTTCCAATAAATGTTTCTTGCTTAAATATATTTCATTATTAAAAATTTTTGTATTCGAATTTATCTTTTTTTAAACGATACTATTCACGTCGTCACATCGATCTTGGATGGTCGCATCCTGCACATGTTCACATAGGTCAGTTAGCAAACATTGACCTTAACAAATATACATTAGGGTGGCCCAAAAACTCAACTTTCAACTACAGAGAAAGACACCCTCTAACGTTTTTCCTTATGGCAAACCTTTAATTAAGGCAGAGTTTCAGCCTCTTGTGCCAACTGCACCACTGTTGAACCATGGATTTTCAAAATTTCATCGAAAATTGCCGAACTTTCATGTATTTTACATTTTGCATATTTTCTTACTGTATCATGTTCTATGTGTTATATTTCACTTACTTAGGTTTGGCTGTTTAACTATTTTATGTCATAACTTCCTGGTCCTCGTGCAACTGAAGCTCCATCCAGTGATTTACAGCTGTGTACTGATCTCAGCAGTTACCAGATCATCGATCCTGACATCAGTACAGATGAAATAAAGGTCCTAGAAAATCATCTCTGGTACCTTTCATTCGAGCTTGTTGGATAAGCCGTGTTCTCAGATCATGTGACAGATGCTGCAAAGATGGGAATTGTCCAGAGAATGACCCGTGAGGCTGGCGAACGAAAAGAGCGTGGACATTCACCAATTCTAATGAAATCAGATGTATGCTTAGGTGACTTTGCAACTACAAGAACGGGGAACTTTCTTTGTTGTTATAACATTGACAGTGCTGCCTCTGTTGTACATGGTTTGTTTCGCATCAGACTTTACCATAAATGTTTATTTGTTTTGTCTATCAGGAGAACGTCGTGCGACTAGGCGAATCTTACAGTTCTTTGATTTGCCACCACAAGAGTGGCCTGCAATAAAACAGTATCGATATGGCCAGACACGATTCAAGTCATTACGTGTTGTGAACGACACTGCAGAGCGAGCGGTGAAGCTTTTTGAAGAATACCAACGACGAAGAAGAAAAACAGCTCTTATTGCAAGAAGTGGAAGCAAACCGCAAGGCTGTTCCAACACAAATCAACAAAAAGTCTGCTGTCCAAGCCTTAATGTCAGATTAACAATAACATTTACTGATAATACATGCTTTTGTGACTTGAATTTGAGTTGGTTAAATTTTCAAGTTTTTTGATGGAACAGCACAATTGGACCTTTCAATCGTGACAAATGTCAATAACCATATGTTTAAGCTTAATGGTTCATTTACAAAAGAGTGTTGAACTCTCAATATTAAAAAGCTATTGCTGGTTGTAATTTTAAAACTTTCGACATATACCTATTGCTTCATTTTGCTCGAATTTTGATAATTTTTATATTATATTGCTCATGAGCACCGTTTTGTAATTAGAATTTACAGCTAAAACTTTACCAAAACATTACTATTAGCAGATGTAAAAACTTGGGAGGGTGTCTTGCTCTATAGCACACATGTCATTTTTTGCCATGTTACAATGAACCACCCTAATAATGTGTTGTTGTTTTTTCCTTAGAGAGGTTGATTACAAAACTAAAGTGACATCAGCGCAATGGCCGAACGAACAAAAAGGGGTATAACTCAAAACTTTAATTCTCTCACTATTTATCTATCCATCTTTCTGTTTATCTCTCTCTCTCTTTTTCTCTCTCTCACTCCTCTCATTCTCTCTCTTTCAACTCTTTCGATATAGATAGATAGGATAGATAGGATAGATAGATAGATAGATAGATAGATAGATAGGATAGATAGATAGATAGATAGATAGGATAGGATAGGATAGATAGATAGATAGACAGACAGACAGACAGACAGATAGATAGATAGATAGATAGATAGATAGATAGATAGATAGATAGATAGATAGATAGATAGATAGATAGATAGATAGATAGATAGATAGATAGATAGATAGATAGATAGATAGATAGATAGATAGATAGATAGATAGATAGATAGATAGATAGATAGATAGATAGATAGATAGATAGATAGATAGATAGATAGATAGGATAGGATAGGATAGGATAGACAGACAGACAGACAGACAGACAGACAGACAGACAGACAGACAGACAGACAGACAGACAGACAGACAGATAGATAGATAGATAGATAGATAGATAGATAGATAGATAGATAGATAGATAGATAGATAGATAGATAGATAGATAGATAGATAGATAGATAGATAGATAGATAGATATCCAAAGAATGTTCTATAGTAAATATTTAGTGCCCATGTTATGTTTAATCAAGTAATAGTTTTCGTGACTAAATAAATAACATTATTACACAAAACCGACAACATTTGCAACTTATTAAAGCTAATTTGAAAAATAAAAAATGTCAATATATAAAATAGCAGCCTTTAGTCAAAAATATCAACATATAGGGAGAAAATGTAAACATTTGCAGCCATTAAATGTAAACATAGAGCATACCTACATTTGCAGCCAGTAAATTTCACCTGAAAATTATGATACTTTATATTTGTACTTCTGTTTAAAGGGGATCCAGTTTTGATATTTAAATAAATTAATTTTTAGCTCACTCATATATATATATATATATATATATATATATATATATATACATACAGTGGATTCCGCTTAATTGGGACACCGCTTAGTTGGGACAGCCGCTTATTTGGGACAAATCTCAAAGAAACCAAACCAAGAAGCCAATAATAAATTTGTATTTTTAATTGGGACAGCCGTTTAATTGGGACAAAAAGCCTCGGTCCTGATGTGTCCCAATTAAGCGGAATCGACTGTATATATATATATATATATATATATATATGTTCTCGGTATATAATGATGACTATATAGCCAAGAAAATACAGCATCAAAGACTTGTTCTTGTATTCTTCTTATTATTAATAAGAAAATTCTAGTGAAATATTTGTGTTCCAAGACAAATTTTTCATCTGAAATATGTGAAAAATTGAGACATCAAACTGAAAGAGAACTAAGGTAACACCTTTTGTTTAGGGTTTTTAATATTATAATTTAATAGACTTTTATCGTAAAAAATGGAGTTTCTCATAAAGTCATAAAACCATAAATACATTTTGATAAGATGAGAATTATTTTTTTTTTATTTTAAACAACGTTTATTACTAAGTATGTAATTAATTCTGGCTTTATATAAATTAACTATTTCAGGGATAATTTTGTCGGAGTTAGGATCTACTATGAATCAATGTATTCTACACAATTAACTGATGTGGCTGAAGTGAATGTATGTTGCAGTAAATCAACCTTTTATTGCATCTAAAAATAAACATTTGAGCTAATTCCAGTCCAGTTGGTCCATTTTAAACACCACATACGTTTAAAGTCTATGTTATTACCATATCAAATAAAATAAGAAGAGAAATTATATAAAAAAGACAATGAAAACCTTTTTTTTAAAGATTTGTCGTAAAAAGTGCTAAACAGTAAAAAAAAAAAAAAAGGACTCAGAAGCTATATCAATCAAATATTTGTAGAAATGAAATTTACTATAAAAAGCATGTAAGGGGCCGAAGGTCGTGTGCTAAAGCACTCGACTGTCAATGGTTCGATATTCGGTGAGGACCAATTTATATATAGTTCCCGCAATATCTCCCGTGGTGCCTTCATGGTCATTGCACTATCGGCCTAGGCGGGAATGAAAAGGGCACTGCAAAAAAAAAAAACAACTGTCCAGCAGTGGTTTATAGGAACTAAGAGATTTTATTTATAACAACCTTGCAGGAACTTCAAATGAAGCATGAGTGTCAATATTGATGATTTGATTCATTTATTTATCTTGCAGTTTATCAATGACTTTAGTATAAAAGATAACTTCCGGTTTATATAATATTTTGGAGCTATAAATAATTCAGTCATTTAAAAATACAAATCAACAATTTGGCCTTTACATTTTAATCTAGTAAATATATACTCCTTTAAATATTTGTACGACCTAAGGTTCTTTTTTAACTACATTTAAATAAAAGCCTTTTTGAATAAGTGCCTAGTTAAAAAATACACCTTTTTGTTTTATTAGTACGTTTCTAACACTTCTCTTGACTGAGTCAGGCAACATTGATTTAAATTTCTTAAATAAAATGTATTCTAGTTGGCAGCGTTTCTCAGTAATCTTGGTGGATGTGTTGGTTTGTGGATTGGAGTTTCTGTCTTGAGCATTGTCGAACTTCTCCACTTGTTTGCTGACATCATTTGGAAGATTTTATCAGGGATAAAACTTTGTAACAGATCAGTTAAGAATGACGATAACGCTGAAAATTAATTGTCCTGTAATTGTAGCAATTTACTGTCTGTAATTGTAGCAATTTACTGTCTGTAATTGTAACAATTTACTGATGTAATCGTAGCTATTTACTGTAACAATGTTAAAAATTGTCTAGAAATGTTCCTTTTTAATGTAGCCTACATATAAAAAATTATTTTGAATTAAAAAAAAATTGACATGAATTTAATATACATATTTTACACACATTTAACATACTTATTAAATTATTTATTTAGTCTCTCTCTCTCTCTCTCTGTATACTTCAATGCCGAGGTTTGTGTAGATGGACATATGTCTCCATTATACACAGAATTTTTTTTTTAATTTCATGAATAAATCACAGTACTAAAAATAGAAAACTTCTGTGTTGATATCACTGAGTTTAATAACAGAACTGGAATACTACAATATTGATTGGTGTCTTTAAGACCTTATTGGTAAGTCCCCTGACTATCAGAATTTTTGGTACCTATACCTCACTAGATCCGTATATATGTTTTAATACATTTACATAAGCATCGAAGTATTAATACATACAAAGTGACTACGGTAACATCAAGCGCCATTATATTAGGGTTAGCGGGAGTACTCATTTTTTTTCGGGTACCGGCAATTATATTGGGGTTAGGAAAAGGGTTAGGATTAGGGATAGGGGTATGGTTAGGGTCAGGGATAGGGTTAGGGTGTGGAGCAATATCTATTGATGTAACCCGGAAAAAAAATACGAACTCCGTCTTGATGTTACCGTAGCCACTGCGTAATACATATTCGAATTTCCGCTGCGGATCTGCAGCTATTCGCAATTCCGTTGCTTGCGGGGTTGTTTATTCTTTCGCAGGAATGTACCCTGCAAAACCATTGCATAGAGTTATATTCCCTTGTTTTTTACAAGGGGAGAAAAACCCCAACACTGTTACTAATAGACATCTATTAGTTTATAATTTAAACTTAGTGAATCATGGAATTTTAGCAAGTGAAGTTTGTTTCAAATGTGTACCTGATTTTTTACACTTCACCTGCCCCGTTAGGGTTAAAGGAACTTTACTTACATTAGTATAACAATATATCATTGTAGTATTATTTTTGCAGTTGGGTCATATAAAGATGGGAAGACCCCCCGACCCCCGGAGCAGTACCCTGGTTCGAAAAATTCAAACGGATTTAAAAGAATGCTATGTGATGGAATGTAACCAGTGCATCTCTGCAAATCTGTTAATGCTCTTTAGAACAAATGAAATTTCAAGGAAATAATGAAGTTCTACACATCCTTTGATTGTTACTAATATAAAAATATTACTTTTTGACTAGGTGTAGACTGTAAATCTGTGCATAATTGGTTTTGTTACTTTGAAAATATCAAACACATACACTAGTATATAAAATACATAGATATGTATTATTCTTAACAACTGCAGGTCAATACAATGACTAGGCTTATCAGATATGCATTAAAAACATTCAACACCAGTTCTGCAACACTAGTAAAATTAAACTAAGCATGAGGGCATTCAATTCCAAGCGAGACTTTATGAAAAAAAAAGTGAATTATACATCGGAACTTAGACTTCTTGCTAGAGAATTATTCGACTTTTTGCTGGAGAATTAAAAAAAATAATGTATCTACAGCGAGAACACCTTAACTAGACTGTGGTGTTGCTTTTTTTGATACTTTATTTAGTATTTAGTATTTAGTTCTATAAAATCTTGAACACACATTAGTTACTGTATCTAATTTGTCATCTAGAATACTTCTTTTTTTTTTTAGATTATATTACAAAACCGAAACGCGACTATATTTAACTATATAAAATCCGGAATGTGAATATGATTAAATAGATAGATGATTGATAAGTTGACTGATTGATTGACTGACTGATTAGTTGGTTGATTGATAATCATTGTTGGGGGGACTAAAAAATGGAAACGTTCGTTATCATACATTAGGTGCCTTGCATACAGGGGCGTGTCTTATGGATAGATAACATACACAGCTACCTAAAGCCCCATATTCTAGTGGGGCCCTGTCTGGGGATTTGTTGTTTTTATTTTCTATTCAAAAAGAAGATATGTAAAAAAAAAAATAATGATTATACTAGCAACTGCTAAAAAACAAATGTAGTTGGTATTGCTAATTATAAAAGACTGGCCTATACATTTCGTCTTCTATAGATGAAATATTTATTGCTTTTCCATTTTTTTTCTCTACGCAGAAATTCAGAGGAAAATCGAGTGTTTCATTTTAATGATCTTAGTTATTTTTAGACTAATCGGATTTTTATGGTTTTAGCTCGACCTTTTACCAAAGAGAATCTTTTTAGAAGGGCGTCATATTCTGCTATTTTGTTTCTCATGCAAACTACCAAATGTTGAGACCGTAAAGCTTAATTTAGCGCCTATTCAAAACATAAAAATGACATCTTTTGTTTTTGTTGTAAGCTGTTTAGCGAGGCCATTAATATCAGTAGAGCACAAAGTAGTAGACAGATTTATTCAAAGAATTTGCAAAGATGAAATTATGCACTTGCGCAATGTGCGTTTTGATTAAAAAGTGAAAAACCAGGAAAATGGAATTGTTTACAGTAGGACGGAGTAAATGGCACTGATGACATTGATCAGACAGATCAATAGTTAGGTATATTGATAGATTAATTGATAAAGAGATGGTAGATAGATAGATAAGTGAATATAAATAGATGAAAAGAAAGTTTGATTGTTAACGTGTTATTAACTCACGTATCGCCTGTTATGTGGAACAGCATATTAGTGTATAGCAGCCCCGTAGCGTGAAAATTCTACAGCAGGGGGGCAGGCATTCTATAGCAGGGGGGGCAGTTAATACATTTTACTAAGTAGAACAAATAAGCAGAGGGGGGTAGACAAAACGTAGGGGGGCCGCCCCCCCCTCCGCACGCTATGGGCCTGGTGTATAGCCTATATAAAATCATATTCATATTATGCGAATAAAAGCAGTTATTTCGTTGGAAAATAGTTCACTGTTTAATAAGTCATTTAGACTAAATCTCTGTGTAATATTTTCTTTGCTGTTGTTTTTTTTTTTTACAAATATCGCTGAACAATTATATTTTATTTATTTTATATTTTATATTTAGGTTAATGTAGGAATAAATTATTATCCAGTAATAGGGGAAACGTGTATATCACCTTTTTCTTTCATATTATAATACTTAACCGTTAAGTACTTTTAATAAATGCAATTGTTGTGACTGGCGCTAGTTTCATTCTTTCACAAAACGCTAGCTAAAATGAAAGCCTTACTGTCCTGACTGGGTTCGGCCAAGCGAAACGTGAAAGCACAGCAGTGCATTACTAATATGTGTAACTCTTGCTTCTTTTTGTACATAACACCATGAACTTCGGTCCAAATATAAGAGTCCAAATTTTGGTGCTCGTTCTACAACTATACTCATGTTTAAAAATGAGAATATTTATTCATGCTTAGGAAAAAGATCAGCACAGTTACAAGTAACTAATTTCTGACAAATATATCGATCGATTTATGGTTTCCAATATGAACTTTTTCGTAAATAATAATAATATGTGTCAGTGATGGCGATGTGGATCAAACTTCACAGATATACACAATTTCAGAATGGAGGTCACACGTTGTGTATTGGTGTCATCATGAGCGAAAGTAAATATTAATTGAAGATAATCACTTCAGTAAAGTAAGTCAATGTTTTATCATTCAAATTTACTTGTATGCTTCTATTTTTTTTACTTATTGTTTGGGCTCTAAGCTGCTTTTATTTCAACTGCCGATTCATAATAAAAATGCATGTGACGATTACGGTAGTTAATGGGGCTGTCCATAAATTACGTCAACAAATTTTTGGCAATTTTTACCCCCCCCCCCCCGGTCAACAACTTGTCAAACTTCCGGAGACCCCCCCCCCAATAAAATTACGTCAACATTTGATTACCCCCCCTCCCCCCAAAATAAAAGTAAAAGGGTAAAATTTTTTTTTTTAAATAGACTAGTTTACAACTACAACAAAAAAGTGAATAAAATTAAAATATTTAGAAAAAAGTTTAATAAACTTTTAACTTATGAACATATTACCAAATTATAACTACAAAGACATACTCTGAACAGAAAAGAGATTATATGGTTTCAGCCCCGTAGCGTGAAAATTCTACAGGGGGCGCCAGGCATTCTACAGCAGGGGCCAGGCAATAGCAAGGGGGGGGGGGGGCAGGTAATACATTTTACTAAGTAGAACAAATAAGCAGGGGGGCCAGACAAAACGCAGGGTGACCGGCCTCTTTGCCCCCCCCCCCTCGCACGCTTCGGGCCTGCATGGTTTACAAAAATGTATACAAATTACACCTTTAAATTATGAACATACTTTAAATTAATATAACACTTTAAATACTATTTAATTATTCACAAAGACTTTGTTCTAACTTCAAGCAGTAACGAGATTAAAAAGTTAAATATAAATACAGTTTTAATTTATTAACATATTTTTTACAAACAAATCCAAATCTTATAATCTCCCATGGAGATGTCAAATGTTCCTCAATTGTTATTATTGGCATATGTTCTGGGTGAATAATTTCTTGTGGAACCGAAACACCAGACAAGTCAACATTTTCTTCATCTAGTTATTCTGCACTTACTATCACCCATGAGCAATAATTGCCATGAGCTCTCTTTGTCTTTTGACAGCCACTCGCATCGGACGAATTCTTCGCATATAGTATTTGACTGGGCCCAGGCATACATTGTTGGTGCTGTTGAACATGATTCTTTAACATGGCTTGCAAAACAACGTTAAGGTGACAGATTTTACAGGTCCGTTGAAACAATAGCAACTGAATAGATGGACAATATATATCAAATGGAAGAATTTGAATGCTTTTGCCGATCGAGGTAGAATGATTTCAACTTTCACAGACTGATTGAAGAAAAGAGATTGAAATCTATGTCAGTTTATATCAGATCTGGGTTCTTTAAGGCCCTCATTAGTTTGGCGGACTTGAATAGGTGGAGGGGTTAATATATCAGCAATAATATGAAAGTGCGAGCTTCTAATTGGTTGTCAACAAGTTAAATCACAACATTTGACAATTTGTTGAAAGTACTGACTTTTTCTTACATGGTTTTTTGCACTAAACACTCCGCCGCTGTTGGAAAATTGTCTATGCTTACTTGCTTTCATATTTCTGTCAATGTTTCGCCAGCATATTTAAAGTATAATTTTTCCAACTCTTCATCAATTTTTCTACCTTGTGTGCCAAGGTGGCTTCCAAAATTTTTATGTGGCAAAATTAGCAGGAATATACTTAGTTTAGTTAAAATACTGAATGCTGGGAGAGTGTGTAAAACAGGACTACAAACGCTGCTTAATTTTCCTTTATTAAGTAATTATATTAAATTTAAAAATGTAACATTGTTGACGTCAACTTTTCCTGACCTCCCCACCCCTCCCCCTTGTTGTCAAAAATTTTCTGACCCCCCCTCCCCCCTATTTTGTTGACGTAATTTATGGAAAGCCCCAATGTGGAAAACCCAAACATACGAAATTGTCTCGATTTGAAAAGATAGAATCATGTTTTTTAAATTTTTTCTAACTAAGTCGTTACGAATCTCGATTTCTTGTAGATTTGAGCAAAAAATATTTGTATGTTGAAAATTGATCAATCGACAATAAACAGGACAGGATTAGGGTGTTATCACTTATTCAAAATTTTTTTAAAGAAAAATCCTGCATAACTTAAAATAGTGCGACTAAACCAATAGTCTAGTTTTTTTAATATATTTCTGTTAAATACATACACATTGAATTCATTGACTTTAATTCTATAGCCACAATGAGTACTGAGTTTGATCTTAGAACAACGTATGGAACAACCAAACTGTTTGTGTCGACGGCAGTGCAGACAGAAGAAGTGCATGGTGGGAATAGAAAAGAACGTATTTTTAGAACTTTGGATAATTTCGCTACAAGAACCTCTCTGAATGGAATTGTGTTTATCCACAGCTCCAGACAAGTTAGAATGAAACTTATATGGGTATTTGTTTTCATGTCAACAGTGGGTGCACTAGTGTACCATTCATATAGGTCAGTGGATACAGACTCTCTATTTATAGAATGTCATTGGACTTTTAGTAACCCCCCCTCCCCTATGTATTCCTTCCCACCTCTTCCTTCCTACATTGTCTGGCGTTAAATTATTTTTTTTTGTAAAGTGAAGGCTATTTATGTTTATGTGTGTGTGTGTGTGTGTGTTTATTGCTTCCTTTTACCTACTAGTATCTATCTAAGTGTATTACATAATTGTAAGTCATTTATTCATAGCACCGTAAATGATTATTTGGCATACAAGACAAAGATAAACGTGGAGCGGAACAGAATGAAACACCTTCGACTCCCCGCTGTGACGATCTGTAACCAAAACCGAATACGTTCATCAAAGGTATTGCAGGACACTCCTTTTTTTATTGATTTATTTATTGCATCAAGAATTGTATTAGCAGGACAGTAACCGCAAGGACAGCGGATGGTCGTGCGACAGAGCGCTCGACTGTCTAGCCGAGGGTGCCTGGTTCGTTCTCCATTGAAAACCTAGGGAATTTTACAGGTCAGAATTGAAGTTCTCAGTACGTCTCTCGTCTTGCCTCCATGGCCATGGCACTATCGGTTGTGGTGGGGATGAAAGAGGGATACCATAAACAAAACTGTCCCATTAGTGGATTACAGTATCTGAGAATTATCTTCTCCACAGGGATTTCACACACAATCATCTATGTAATATTAACCAATTCAACCAGACTCTTGACACTAACATTTCAACTTATTTAACTATTTTATTTTTATGTTTTATAATTTAAAAAAAAAGACAAAACTATAAGTCATAACACTGTTATCAACAAAACTATAACTATTGCTAAATGATATAACTTCTTTTCTGAGTAGTAGATAATGACTCAATAATGACTAAATCTATAAGGATTTTGTTTTATAGTTTTAACGATTGAAAATAAATTATTCATCATAAAACTTTCCTTTTATTTATTTTGTCTCTACAGATTGGATTGTTATCAAATGAGCTTCAACAAATTCTAGATGACGCAAGGTATGCATGCATTTTAACACAGGATACGAGTATTGCAATACAAAACAGAATTAGATTAATGTACTCACCTTAACAGCGTTAAATTAATGTACTCACCTTAACAGCATTAAATTAATGTACTCACCTTAACAGCATTGGATTAATGTACTCATCTTAACAGCATTAAATTAATGTACTCACCTTAACAGCATTGGATTAATGTACTCACCTTAACAGCATTAAAATAATGTAAGCCTACTCACCTTAACAGCATTGGATTAATGTACCCATCTTAACAGCATCAAATTAATGTACTCACCTTAAAAGCATTTGATTAATGTCATGTCATAAAGAAATAACACTGAAATTATAGTGCAGTAAACAGTCAATTTTTTTTGGAACGCCTTCCCGGTGCGTTCCGCCAAAAACTAAAAGCACTGGCTATGTATAACATTTCTTGAAAACTATATTAATATATATATATATATATATATAAGTCTGATGGCCGGCCTAACCAGATAAAAACGTTCAGAGCGACTAATAGGGGTGAACAGATTGTGCACAGGCAAGGTGCAAACTGGTTAGCAAAGAGGTCATTACACTGATTCTCCTCTGATTCAATTCATGTCCGGTGTTTTGTCGAATCATAAAACTTTTCGAGTTTCTTAAGTATTAAAGTTCAAAAGGAAACTTCGAGATGTCACATGTTGCAAATATGGAGTAAAACAAATTAGTCAAATATTGTAATAAAGTTTAGAAAGTTTAGAAAATAGATCTTGCTATAACATAGGTTGATAGCGAAAGATAATAATTCATACTAAATTTAAAATGAAAATTAAATTGTTTTACATAAATTTGTTATGACGGTTCTTTTAGTTGATGCTATTTTAAAAAAAAAAATTTAATTCTGACAAATTAGTATTTAAAAAAAAATTACTCACTTAAATTTTATCACGACAGTTTGTCTCATTAGTTTGTGCAGTAAATGTAATATTTGTTTACATAATTAATACAACAGTAAATTCCATTTTGTTTATTTGTAATGTGTAATCTCATAGACGCAGTGCCAAATATCTGTGAAATGATCAAAACGTAAAGGTAAATTCATTATGTTTGTTTTTTTTTTTTAATAATTTTGAATTATCTCTCATAAATATTAAACAGAACTGAATGCAAGTTTGTACAAATACAACCAACAGAACCTGAACAGAAGTCAGAAGTTTGATTAAAATAACCGAGATCAATAACGTCGTTGAGATTTTATTTTTTTATTTTTGATAATCATTTCCAAGGTTGAAAGTCATAGACTTACGACGCTGCCGATCTGCATAGAATGACATTTTTTTTAAAAGTTTCTGTTGGATTAGAGATCCTTTAGATCCTATAAATCACTAAAAATAGCTAATGAGATATTTTATGGTGAACCTCTTTCACCCCCACCAAAGGCTAGAGTGCAATAGTCTTTGAGGAACCACGGACGGTGATTATGAAAACGCTTTATTTACCCCACTAATATCATGTTCCCATTTAGGGACGTTCACCAGGACTGAGATTCAAAGAGATTCGAGCCTGTGAACTCGAGGTCGATAGACATTGCCCTTCCATTAAATGATTGCATTTAAACATTAAATTTCACTAATTATTTTTTTTTATTTCGCGTATATTTTCTAATAAAATTGTTTGCAACTTATAATTTTATTTTAATTTTTTTATTCTTGTCCATTAAACATTAAATATAAACATTAAATAAATAAAACAGTGTACTAACCATAATGAACACATCAAAGTCATGTTAAATTTGTTAAGCGTAAGTTTCCAAAACAAAATTCGCAATAGTTAATTTTCTTTCTGTTAACTCATTCTAATAATGAACCGAAATCTTGAAACAGGAAAGGTTTAAGATAGATGAAATTTCATTTACCAAAATTTCAAATTTACTTGAATTATGAACCCAGGTAATACCTCCAGGAAATACAAATTTCTTCATATATTCTATTAAGTGGTTTTAAGGAAAATAAAAAATCAAATTACAGAAGAGCGAAAAAAAAAAATCTTTCGTTGCCAATAGTCGCTCTCTTAAAAAAAGAACTTTATTAACAGGGATAATTTCTTTATCAGCAAAACAGATAGACCTTTACATGACTCGCCTGCCTATTTTTCATGATTATAAATTAATATTGAACTACACTAACATTATTATAAACATAATATATTTATTTAGAAAAATGACAGTGAACTGAATGGATGGCTTAATTTCGTCATTGTAGTGAATAATTTCCTTTTGGAATTAAAAAAACAGGACAGGCAAGTAATCATTATTTTAAGGTCATATGTTATATGGTCAATATATACAGTTATATATTCTTATGTGATCTTGTTGACCGTTTTGAGCACATATGCATTACACCTTTGATATGTCTTGAAACAATAAACCTTTAGACTTATTATATGTGTACTCTGTTTTTCCCCAGAGACATCATGAATAAAGCGGGTCATCAATTGGAAGACATGTTATTATGGTTCAAATTCAGAGATTCCAAAATTACGTAAGAATTTCTCGTTATATTGGAATGAAATTAACCATTTTATATAATACATAAAGTAAATAAGCAATTTAAGTCTTTTCCGTTTCGGACAAAGGACATTTTAGAGCATTTTCGTGTTACGCCGGACGAAATCCGTATTTTTTTTCCGGGTTACAGCCATAGATTTTGCTAAATAGAGAGGGAAGTAATCATGTTGAATAACTGTTACAAAAATAAATAATGATTACGCCCCTTTGATTAGCTTTTATTATTTATATTTAAAATATAAGCAAAAACGGTACTTATAAAACTCGTATATTCGGCCCTGAGAGGTCAGATCGCAAAATGGACTTTTGATGTACACTTGGCAGGCCAAGACCTACAAAATGATATATACATCATGGGTCTAGGACTTATGGTTGCTTAGATATAGGGCGCTCTTTCGTTAATATAGCTTATATAGTAAAAAAAAACGGTACTTAATACGCCCCCTTTTTCGCCCTCAGAGGTCAGATCGCGAAATGGACTTTTGCTGCACACATGCTGCCAAGACCTACAAAATGATATATACATCATGGGTCTAGGACTTATGGTTGTTGTGATCTAGGGTGATGACGGACGGACAGACAGACAGACAAAACGGGGACAATAGAGCATTTTTTTTTTCGAAAATGCTCTAAAAATGTAAAAAGTTATATTTCTGTAATAAAATAAAACAATATTATATATGTAACACATTTCTTTCAAAATATGTTCTATTATTTTCTTGCGCAGCGAAAAAAGTGCAAAGCTGTTTTATTCCGATGATTATAACAATTGTTACACTCTTGATACGGCCGACTTCAAACAAATGTTCAATGGAGTTAATCAAGGTATGAAATTTCATTTAATTATTTACTAGCTTTACCCTGCATTCCTTTGCATAGCGTTATATCCCCTTAGGCTTGATCGGTAGGCTAGGCTATTTTTGGTTTTGGGCAGATCCGATATTTTCATGATTGTATTTTAAACTGGAATACTGTTGCATTCATTCTTTACTTTTGATTTAACACAGAGTCGAAATCGCTTTTATATATAGATATTATTTTTTTTTTACTTAATTTGTTGATTTACCCTATTTCAATCTGTCGGCAATCATGCAACCCACCCGGAACAACCTCTACCAAATCAGATCCTTCCGAGGCCGGATAAATGCCTGTGGAGAAATGGTACTTTAGTCAGAGTTGGATGACGCATTTGGGTAGTCTTCGCAAGATGTCATCCCTCCATCGCGTTGTTATTTAAGTCTTTGATTTTACTGCATGAACATGAGCTGACATATAATGGTGAACTCAAGAGGAGTACAATAACTGCTGTCTAGATAAAACTACAATATCCATCCTCATTCTACGATGCCCAAAGCTAGACTGATCTCACCACTAGCCACGGCGCCTTTCTTCCATCCCCATCAGCGCAGATATTGCAATTTTCACGAAGGCACCACGGTAGATATAGTGTGAACTTTAACCATGGGCTAAAAATCCATTGCTCCTCACCGGATATCGAACCAGGTACCTCTAGGTCAACAGTCGAGCGCTTCACAACACAACTATCTGTCCCCCACGATCCGTTTCTATAGCTCTTTTATAATGTATCTTTTAATAACTCTTAACTTTGTTGACTTAATGTTTCGTTACCATTGGATACAAGGCATTGAGCTTTTTATGTACTTGGAGCCCGATGAATATATTCCTGAGATAACGGACACAAAAGGAATTCAGCTTGTTGTCCATCCTGCCAATGCCTATTTATATCCTGCCGACGACGGCATTGCACTCAGTCCTGGAATGATGACGCTTGTTGCACTTACACTGGTAAACAATTTTTTTTTTTTTAATCGTATCGTAATTTTAATAATTATATTATCTTACATAATTTGGCGAGTTGTAGGCAGGATGCATACAATGAACGAGTCTTGCTACAAGATAAAGACAAAATATTTTAAAAAATTATAGACATTTTATGTGATTCAAATATAATATTGAAGGCTATTTGTTGTATATTGTACACATGGATGTGTAATAATTAATAGACTAAAAACTATGTATTTTTATACGGTTCCCATGTATTCTCATTGTCAACTTTTTATATGTAATACATGTTTTGTCAATATAAAACAAGAATAGATATTTTTTTCCATTGATTTTCATCAAACCTGTCTTTGTGTTTAATATTAGTATTAAGAATATCAAAATCTACCTACTACTCAAAATAGTACGATCATCCGTCGACAGCACACCAAGTTAAGATAGAATAATTTTAAATCTAAAAAAAATTAGACAGTAAGAAGACAGACAAAAATTGAATAGAAACGTACTCAAGGCACCTTCATAAAAAAAATATCACTGTACTTATATGAATCAGGAAAATATAACCAGATTAGGCCAACCGTACAGTTCCTGTGTGGAGAATGATGAATACATCGACAAGTACAACTATACCTACACTGTTGATGTGAGTTGATCCTACTTTTTCTATATCCGATTTTGTACAATATATAGTTAACGTTGCATGACAATGATTAATTTATGAAGAGGTTTCTTATGATTAATTTATGAAGAGGTTTCTTATTTTGCAAGCTATGTGAAGCAATGTGTGTACCAAATCAGTACTTAGCAGTCTGTGGATGTAATGCTTCTTCCTGGGAGGACGTGGACTACTTAAACAACGCTTCTTTTTGTGGGCTAAATAACAGTAAGTAACAAATGCTTCTTGATAATAATTAATATCTATACAAATATTACTGTTTGTACGCTGAAGATCGATATCGAGAATACTGTTTCGATTATAAATATTAATGGCTTTTCGCCTGTGTCTCGATTCGATGAATGTTTTTAAACAAATTCTCATAACAGAAAATAGATAGACGCATACAACAAATAGACCCATACAACAAATAGACCCATACAACAAATAGACTCAAACAACAAATAGACCTATACAACAAATAGACCCATACAACAAATAGACCTATACAACAAATAGACCCATACAAGAAATAGACCCATACAACAAATAGACCCAGAAAACAAATAGACCCAGAAAACAAATAGACCAATAAAACAAATAGACCCATACAACAAATAGACCCATACAACAAATAAACCCATAAAACAAATAGATCCATACAACAAATAGACCCATACAGCAAATAGACCCATACAGCATATAGACCCATACAGCAAATAGACCCATACAGCAAATAGACCCATACAACAAATAGACACATACAACAAATAGACCCATACAACAAATAGACCTATACAACAAATAGACCCATACAACAAATAGACCCATACAACAAATAGACCCATACAACAATTAGACCCATTAAAAAAATAGACCCGTACAACAAATAGACCCATACAACAAATAGACCCATACAACAAATAGACCCATACAACAAATAGACGCATACAACAAATAGACCCATACAACAAATAGACACATACAACAAATAGACCCATACAACAAATAGACCCATACAACAAATAGACCCATACAACAAATAGACCCAGAAAACAAATAGACCCAGAAAACAAATAGACCAATAAAACAAATAGACCCATACAACAAATAGACCCATACAACAAATAAACCCATAAAACAAATAGATCCATACAACAAATAGACCCATACAGCAAATAGACTCATACAGCATATAGACCCATACAGCAAATAGACCCATACAGCAAATAGACCCATACAACAAATAGACACATACAACAAATAGACCCATACAACAAATAGACCCATACAACAAATAGACCTATACAACAAATAGACCCATACAACAAATAGACCCATACAACAATTAGACCCATTAAAAAAATAGACCCGTACAACAAATAGACCCATACAACAAATAGACCCATACAACAAATAGACCCATACAACAAATAGACGCATACAACAAATAGACCTATGCAACAAATAGACCCATACAACAATTCAATTTGCCTTTTCATGAAAGCCTCAAAGTTGAACAATGGTTTTAGTCTAAGCAAAGTTTTTACAGGATACAGTTCACTGTGATTTAAAACATTTATATACTAAATTTCACATCATTTGGACGCATATAAATACTGCCTCAGTGTATTTGTTATCTCGTGTTTTATGGTATTAGGCAGTTGCATTAAATGAAAATTTTGCACGGTTTAAAATGCTGTTTTTAGATACGAAGAACAGTTCTAATACAAAGTAGGAATTAAACAGTAAATTAATACTAGTTACATGACACAATAACCTGAATGTATTGCTGAGTAGTTCAAAGTACGCCATTCAAAAAACCACTTTAAAAGTTTTTTAGTCTGTGCTTTCTGAGCCCTGAAGGTCTTCAAGTTGCGATCTCTTCAGCACAGTTGATTTTTTTGTGCATCTGGAAACTATTTGCGATGTTGTTCAACAATTTGGAGCAAATACTGCTTTTCCTCCTCTGATTTGGTTAGAGATTAGTTGAATGATGACGCCAGTGTAATTCCCCTCTCGGCACAGTCATTTAAAAAGTTCAAGGAAGAGACCACTGCTGTTGCCTTCTGAAAAGAAGGAGTTCGTTGCCAGGTGGAAGGATCAGTCATGAGAAAATTTGTGGAAAGCAGAAGAGCATTAAAGAAAAGAAGAACAGCGATGACGAGGTCACAAAATCTTTTAATGTCAAATTATGAAGTGCTGAAGGATCATTTGTGCTGCGGATGCAACTTTCTTCTTTCTGATCATCAGAAGATTTCTCCATGAATTGCCTCCAGCAAGCAGCAAGGCTGTTTTTCTCATCCACTGAGACACGTTGAGAAAACAGAACCAGAGGAATGAGTTCTGCACTAAGGTACCAGAGATGTCAGCCAATCGTTTTCAATGCAGTCTGAGAAATGAAGAGAGAAACATTCTTATAATCAATATGAAGCTTGATGAAATCCAGATCATTCAGGGGTGCGTCTGCTAGAATGGGACACTGAATCCAAGCCTTAATGTAAACCAAGAATGCAAAGATACCAAATTCTGCAATTGATATTTATTCATGCTTAGTCAGTTTGAATAGATGACGGAAGAGATAAATCTTCATGATGTAGATTATTTTAGACATCCACCTTGCATGATAATAAGCTCCTGGAACACGAAAACGCACCCTAAGGTTGGGGGGGGGGGGTAATTCCTCCCAGGAAGATATGATTCAGAGTTAGAAGTTCTTAGTAATCTTTACGTGTCTTTCATTTGGAGGATATATGAACAAAATGTGAAGACTTCTTCTTTTAATGGCTTGAGATTTTGCTCCAGTCAAACATCGTGTCTTAAACTAAATTCTGCTTCTTATTTTTGGCCAAAATGTCTTAAAGCGCTTGAATAGCAGCACATCCGGTCCAGTTGTACTACACCCAAATGTCTTATTGAAGACGGCTGTGTTTGTAAACATACCATGGCTAGTAGGCTCAATTAGGGGAAGTACTTAGCTCAATGGATATTAGTATGTCAACTGGACAGTATACAAGCAAATAAATAGTTCATGAAAAAATAGTACCAACTGTCTGCGTGACGACTGTGTTTGTAAACATACAATTGGCCAGTAGGCTCAATTAGGGGAAGTACCTAGCTCAATAAACAGGAAATGTGTCAACTTCTATGTTAGATAAATTAACAACACTTTACGACCTAGTAGTCATAACTAAATGACTGATATTTATATAGCCGGAACATTTGATCTTATAACACTTGATTTTTATAACTAAATTGAAATGCACTGGTGAAACTGGCTATTTATATGAAAATCAAAACTTCTAGAGATTTCTTGAATTTCTCGGAACCTTCTCAAATTTTCCACGTTTTTCTAAAAGCTTCTAGAACCTTCATGAGATTTCATAGAACCTTTCAGAGCCTTCTAGAATTGTATAGATTTTTTTCTAAAACTTTCCAGAACCTTCTAGTATTTTCTGTGTGCTATATGTATACATACTCACATTTAAAATCAATTCAAAATGATTTAAAATTTCAGTGTCGATGAGGCATTGCTAAATAAAGTCATACATTCATTAAATTTTTTCTGTGCTGTTTTGAAGTCAAAGGAAACAAAAAAACAAAATGCTCCAAAACAATTTGACATAAAGTTATAGTGTGTGTGTGTGTGTGTGTCTGTCTGTGTGTGTGTGTGTGTGTGTGTGTGTGTGAATGTGTAAGTTTGTGTATGGGTGTGTGAAAAATTAAATAGCCCTAAGCAATCATAATAATTTTTTCACTCGCTTTATGCATGTTTTCATTTAATGAAAGGCTGTGAGTTCGAATTTGACAACGCCCTGTGTTCTTGTGAAAACCCGTGCCGGTAAATAAATTAATTTTTATCACTAACCAAGATATAATTAATACTTAGATCAAAATTGATGTATAATAGACAGCGATATAAGATTATAAAATTGTATGCTCTAAAAGGATCATATAAAGCCACGGATCTTTATTGTATAGACAGTTTTGTATTAATTAATGTTATATCACGATATCTGTCCTTTGGTGTGGAACAAAAATTAATAATGTAATGGAAAAACAGGCGGGGGGGGGAGGGACCCATGTTAGTGAGGTCCAGGGCGCAGGAAATACTGTTGAAAAAGAGAGACATATCGAAGGGTTTACAAATGGGCACTGTGGTGCCCCCCCCCCTAAATTTACGGGTGCTCTGGGCGCGTGCCCTCTTAAATCCACCTCTGTAAACAAACTAAAGACAGACTATCTGTTCCAAAGCCACCCTTACGTTTTAAAGAGCCCAAACAAAGAAACGAGAATTGGAGGAGGGGGGAATTATTATCCATATGTACATTTGTGCGGCTCTTAGCATACCTTTTAGGGGCTTTGGGAAAGGTGATTTGAGTCTCCTAGACGAAAATACAATGTGGTGCCATGGAAAAAGGTGTACTACGGTAAAAGTCTTTGAAGCTAAGTCAGTTTTACAACTTTTTCAGTCAATTAAGCCTCGGTCCTTGACAAAGGATAACTCCTTTATGTGGAGGATGTGCTTGTAAAATATATCTGCGGCAAATATCCCCGGTCCCCGACAAAGGCTCGAATAACACCTTTATGTGGAGGTTGTACTTGTAAAATATATCTGCAGCAATCTAACATACGAGCATCATAAAAACTGAAAGACATTAACTATCGAACCCGGATAGATGAATTTTACTTTGTATCACGGCCATTAAAACATAATTTACTGAAGCGGATGTATAAAATTGATTATAAAGATTTTGTATTGCTGCTAGTCGATTTTCCCAATTAGCACAGATCCGAAAAGAAGCCTTTTTGTATATTACTGTTGCCGATTCTTTAATGTTTTTAATGAACCTGATTTTCAGAGAAATTGTTTACAAAACTAGAGTTGATTCAACACCATGGCCAACCTACACTACATTGGTATGTAGATAGAGATATACGCACAACCATATCTATACACACAATTTAGTATTTATGAAATTATAGGCCTAACGGTTTTTTTTAATCTAAATAGTAATTTTTATAATTTGACTTTTTTTATTACTTGCATAAAAATTTTTTTAATGATTTATAAAGCTGTATATTTAATGATAGAACGACAGACAGACAATCATACAGAAGCACAGATAGATAGATAGATAGATAGATAGATAGATAGATAGATAGATAGATAGATAGATAGATAGATAGATAGATAGATAGATAGATAGATAGATAGATAGATAGATAGATAGATAGATAGATAGATAGATAGATAGATAGATAGATAGATAGATAGATAGATAGATAGATAGATAGATAGATAGATAGATAGATAGATAGATAGATAGATAGATAGATAGATAGATAGATAGATAGATAGATAGATAGATAGATAGATAGATAGATAGATAGATAGATAGATAGATAGATAGATAGATAGATAGATAGATAGATAGATAGATAGATAGATAGATAGATAGATAGATAGATAGATAGATAGATAGATAGATAGATAGATAGATAGATAGATAGATAGATAGATAGATAGATAGATAGATAGATAGATAGATAGATAGATAGATAGATAGATAGATAGATAGATAGATAGATAGATAGATAGATAGATAGATAGATAGATAGATAGATAGATAGATAGATAGATAGATAGATAGATAGATAGATGAAAGAATTAATTTATAGTAAGAATAATTTATAATTAATTTGTATACTTGAAGTAATTGTTAACGATCAATGTGTCAATTACATTAAATTATTTCTTTACTAAACAGACACTTTACAAGAGTTTTTAAGATTATAAACAGTGTCTGACTTGATGATAACTAACTAGTGATTTTTCTCCTGATGTCGAAATGGGGCCCTTTTAGCAGCAAACTTTCTGGGCACAGTGGATCCCTTTTGCATCCATGCAACCAAAATTTTTCTGATATATTTCGCCCGTGACAAATAAGAAACCCTGATTCAAAATATGTAATAAGTCAAATTTTCAACCCTTAACTGTTGGCAGATTTTTCTGCAATAGGCCAAAAAAAAAATACTAGGAAAATATTTTGAGCTTCGTCATGTTTTTTCTAACTGCAATCATTGCAAAACTGAACAAAGTCTATTCAGGTAATATGTAACAGCCTATATATGTTGATTGATAAAATTGCGGATAAATAAATAAAGCTAATAGTCAAGATAAACACCAAACTTTTATTATGTCATCATAATTTATAGGCTTTTAGGTTTATAAGTTATCTTATAAGCATAAGTTATATGCATTTTGATAAAAGCTTTTTGTTAGTTATTATAATGTCTACCATTACTGTCCCAGAAATTGCTAGTAAATCAATTATGCTTGAAGAATGACTTTCCTCGAGATACATGCACCAAATTAAGAAATCAAAGAGAAACAGAACTAAGGTAATATCGTTTTAAAATTAATCACTTTATAATTTATAATTTAATTTTTTTTTAATTGAATATTAAATGAAGAATATTTTTGTACACAATCCACTATTCGAACGTAATTAATATTTGTTTTTGTTTGTTTTGTTTTTTGGTTGCAGGGATAACTTTGTTGGTGTCAGAATCTTCTATGAGTCGATGTTTGTCACGTATTTCAATGACGAAGCTGAAATAAATGTAAGTTTTATTCTGTTGATCTTATTTTGATCCATTTTGATAAATATATCAAACCAAAGTAATCAAAAAAATATAATGTATTTATTACATACCATTCAGGTGGGAAGATGGGAAAATAAAGTGAGTGATAAGAAAGATTTAGATTTTGAAACATGGGGAAAATAACATCTTTTTTCAATGTACTGGTCAGTTCTAATTGAGCAACGCAAGGAAAACTGTCTCAAGAAACAATCAGTTCTGCATTTATTGCTAACAAATCAGGACTACATCTATTGCTAACATTCAGTTCTGCATTTATTGCTAGTTAGTCAGGCCTGCATCTATTGCTAACAATCAGCTCTGCCACAGGGATCGGTTTTTTTCAGCACTTAACATGACTTAACATATAGGGGCTGGGGAGTGTGGGGGTTCAGAGGGAGATGGATACCAGTTGTCAAAGATTTTTTTGACTTTTTAGTCCCAAAAATAAACGACATAACATCTGTGACTCTTCTTCCGTGGTCACGACATGGCTATGGTAGGGATGTTGGTAGAGCACTGGAGACATTTCCACTGTTGATGTAAGGGTTAGATTTACTATCAATGGATGACTTCTCATGTTAACAGAGATCATTTTTAAATTCCAAACCACATAGATAAAAACTCTTTTTTTTTAATATCCTACAATCTAAAAAATTATATTTCCTAGTTTTTATTTCATATACTGTTTGGAAGACATGTTGGGTGTGTGGTTAATGATGCAAATAAATGTAGGCAATATTTTTTAGGTCAGTGCTAAACTGTGCTTAAAACATATACATATACTATGCTTGCATTATTTTATAGCTAGCAGCGTTTCTCAGTAACCTGGGTGGATGTGTTGGATTGTGGATTGGGATATCTGTCTTCAGTGTCTTTGAGCTCCTGTATTTGTTGACGAACATGTTTTGGACGACTTTACCAACAGCTAAACTGTAAAACAGATCATTTTAAACAAGTGATTGCTTTGTTTAATAAACCGAGAATTTGCTTTTACTACTATGAGTTATATCAATTAAATAGTTGTAAATTTAATTACTGTACTGTATTATGATTTCAATAAATTAATAAACATTGTACAGATTAAATTGTGAACAAAAGAAAATTAAGTGTGTGTAATTATACTGTGCATGAAAATTGAATGAATGAAGACAATTGTAGTAATACAAAATTAACTGATTTTATAGATAAATAAAATATGGCTGGATATGTTAATTTACAGTGGCACATAATTAGAGATCAAGGCTGATATGTTAATTAACTGTTTCACATAATTAGAGATCGAGGCTGATATGTTAATTAACTGTGTCACATAATTTGAGATCGAGGCTGATTTGTTAATTAACAGTGCAACATAATTAGAGATCTAGGCTGGATATGTTAATTAACTGTCTCACATAATTAGAGATCTAGGCTGGATATGTTAATTAACTGTATCACATAATTAGATATCGAGGCTGGATATGTTAATTAACTGTGTCACATAATTAGAGATCTAGGCTGGATATGTTAATTAACTGTGTCACATAATTGAGGATCGAGGCTGGTTAACGCTTTATGAATAAAAAATGTTAGGCTTGAGTGTTGTTTGTTTTAATAATAAAAAAAATCATTTAAGTTTTATCTTGTTTGGTAATTCTCTGATTTCTCTTGTAATTTGGACATAAAAATATGCTTTGTCTTTTAAGTTTCTTGTCGATGTCTCTGTTATATATATTCAATAAATGGTATTAGTAGTTGCCAGTTTCACTGTCGTCATTTTATCATGGTGATCTGGTGGATTTCTGGGACTTTGGTGGTTCTGGCAAGGATAAAAATGAATGCTGTTGAGGAACCCCGCTCAAATATTTTGTGAGAGAGACTTCAAAATGTTAGCGACGCCACTAAGACCCGTATAAAAAAATCTACATTACTCTGAAAAGAGTAAACATTTAAAAAAAAAGTGGTTTCTAAATCAATGTTTTGCTACTAATATAACGATCGAATGGAAGTATACAATGTGAATTGGGCAATGGATTGAGTTTTTGAAGACTGGTATAATAACAGTTATGTGATATTCAATACTGAATTATCTTGTAAAATGGGAGGGGTGTGGGGGTGCATTGACGATCTACTGTCAAATACTGTGTAATCTTTATTTCCGTTATTACAGAGTTGACGAAGAGTTATTTCCTCCCTGTACATCCTCGCAAGCAGTAAGGGGGTGGCATTTCCAGACTCCACCGGTTACGCCACTGATGGACATATTGAATTCTCTACAAAGTGCGATATAGGCAGGAACAGCCCTTAGCGTGAACATTTTACAGCAGGCGTCAGGTATTCTACATCAGGGACCAGGCATTCTACAACAGGGGCCAGGCATTCTACAGCAGGGGCCACGCCAATAGCAGGGGGGGGGCAGGAAATAAATGTTACAAAGTAGAACAAAAAAGCAGAGGGGGCAGACAAAACGCAGGAGGCCGCCCCCCCCGCACGCTACGGGCCTGGGCAGGAAGCTATTGAAACCGGTGGACAAATGATTGTTAACATCTTTTTTTTTAAATGAACTTTTTTGCACGCTAGTAATTTTACTAATGAACTAATCTTTGTCTCAATTTATGATGAGTGTCAGGTAACCTGATGTGTTAGCGGCACACTTGGGTGAAATATAGAAATGCACTTCCATTACCGTGCCAAACAAAAATACTATAGTGATAAAAGTGTCGCCCCTTGCTACTCGCTAAGACGGTCCGCCCATGTCTAGTTAAGCCACTGTATTCACCCCTGATGACTGAGCCAGAAGTTTTCCAATGACCTAGTTTTTACTTACACATTTAGTACCAATGGTCCCTATTAGTACCAATGGCCCCTTATAGTACCAATGATCCCTGTTCGTACCAATGGTCCCTTTTAGTACCAATGTTCCCTTTTAGTACCAATGGTCTCTTTTAGTACCATGGTCCCTTTTAGTACCATGATCCCTTTTAGTACCAATGATCCCTTAGTAATTGGTTTCTATGATAGACTCATATTTTTTTTTTGTATTCGTGAATGTCAAGCCTTTCATGCATCAGTGGACTTAATTAAAATCGTCTGGATTATTTATGGTAAATTAAAAAGATTGACAGATTTGTTTTTTTTTGTTAACTAAGCTGTTGAGACTGTGGTCTAAGACTTTGTTTACATATCTTATTACCAATCGACGTATAGGTCTAAGTAGATTCCTAAATGAATGAAAAAAAAATATTTCCATACTTATATTTTGGTGCACCAGTCAGTAGTCTTGTTAACACCTTGTCAGCAGGGCTCGATTTACCGCCGGGGATATCCCCGCACTGAGAACTGTCATCCCCGGCTCTACTTTAGCTAATAGGCATATATCCAAGATGGGGATGAAATCATAGACATTTATCCCCGGCTCTTCAGAAATGTTTTTTTCATCCCCGGCACAAGTTTTTTCTTAAATCGAGCACTGCTTGTAAGCTATATGATTCAACTAAATGCACCCGCTTGTCAAAACTTCGTTAAGCCTACATTTTACCTGCTTCATGATAACCGTTTAGTAGTATTTATTGTTATGAATAATTGTTTCTTGTTCATAGTAAAGTAGTAAACACGCAGATCATTTATACTTTTGGGACTCATGTTCTTAGATTCTAATACATCTAATTTCCCAGACTCAAGTTAATCTCTATGCAATAGGCTAATAGAAAAATAAACTTTAGAGGCTCAAAGCACAAAACGCTGTCAATGCCAATGCTTGCTAAATTTCGGCCCCATATGAACCCCCCCTCCCACCCCATAGTTTCCATTTTAGTCCTGAGCCCCTGACCGTGCTTATATTTCCCTTCGAATTAACAATGTAAGAAGTTAACGGTCCCAGACCTAAATATAAAGCTGTGAAAAATCAGTTTTAATTTAGAATCATTAAGAAAAGTAAAACTTCGAAATACAGTTTTCATTTGACACTGAACTATATACAAATCAAAATAAACAAACCAGTGGTAAATGTAATCAAAATGGCGGACGAAGGCGTTAACAAAGTAGATTCAGAAGAGATCAAACCAATTAAAAATGCATCTGCTTTGGTTCATGACGATAAATTCAAACAGGAAAAAATACAAAGACCGAGAAAGGTATATAAAAAAGGATTTTAATGTATATATTAAATATAGTCTAATCAGATAGTAGTTATAATGGTAATCTCTTATTTATTTATTGTTACAATTGTTAGAAGACCAGATAAACCATTATATTAGGGTATAAGGAACATGACATATAAACTTTATTTTTTTTCAGGATTACGGTTAGGTAGGCCAGCGATAGGGTTAGGATAGAGATAGATACCAATACCCTAAAATCCCTAAAATCGTAACAGGTCAACACATATTTAGTATCACGCTCTAGAGTCAAACAAGTGCCTTTATTTATTGTTACAATTGTAAGAAAGATGTATGTGTGAAGATCTTGTTAGCCGGATAATGAGTAAAGCTAACTAGACATGTAATCTTCGTGACCCACTTTGAAAACTATTTTATCTTCGCATCCCACCTATTAAATAAATGTGGATGAAAGAAATCAAAAGCTTGTTTGTTTTGCCATCTTCCACATCATTACTGTCTATTTAAAGTCTATTAGTCTAGGCCAGAGGTCGGCAACTTATGGCTGGGGAGCCTCATGCGGCTCTTTCGGTTTCAAGTTGCTGCTCTTTCGATGTCAAATTGCGGCCTAATCAAATACCATAATATTGAGACAACAATTTTAGTGGCTCTTTAAAAACTAAGAAAATTGTAAATTATAACCTTTGGCTCTTCCATCTCAAAAGGTTGCCAACCCCTGGTCTAGGCCTATAATCAACTAGCTGTTGACACTGTTGTTTATTCAAGTTTATTGCATGCATAATTGCAATTTGGTCTCAATTTTCATTTAAAGAATTCCTCGCCATTCCATGTAAATCCAAATTTGTAAATACTCTAAATAATATTTCCTTGTTATTTTTCTTCAAGACATGAATCATGCCTGATATTATTGTGCTGCAGATTCTTTCATTTGCTTTTCTGTTGGTGATTCTTTATTCGGTTTTTTTTAGGAGATTCTTTTCTGAGATTCTTTTCTGTTTGTTTTTTTATTATTCATTTTTTTTAATAAAATTTTAACTTTGCTTACCTTTAACCTGCTAAGTACCCTGAAGTGTGATACAGTTTTTGTTTTTTCAACATTTCCCTCATACAAACATTTTTTTCCCCTCCAAATGCAAGTTAAACATCATTGGTATTGACTTGTTCTTTTTGCCTCAGAATATTTATTTGGCCTATGGTCTCTATGATTTGCTTGATGTTGTATTTTTTAGTCTATTGGCAATTACTCTATTCCACCCACCTCTTTACAACAGACAATGAAGAGGCAGCTCAAAGTCTACACCATCTAATTATTTCAGAGTATCTAAAATTAGTTATTTATTGTTATCCTAATACTTTGCTGATTAACAGCTTTTTAATTTTGTTACAAATAAAATATAGAAAGAAATTATAAATTATCTTTATCGTCTCTCCATCAATTTTTTTTTATAATTCCACAATCCACTGTGGTTTATGACCCACACTTTGAGGAACACTGGTTTAGATAACTTTAGCTTCTCCAAAGTGTAAAACTGTCAGTATTTCACTGCTTCCAGGTGATTTTGAAATAATTTTGTGTAAAATAAATAATTGCAGACTCACCTACTTCAGTGGATGGAAATCACGGTAACTGAACCAGAAAAGAAAACCATAGCATCAATGAAAATGCAAGATACATTTGTTGTTTATCTTATTGAAACAAGGTAAACTAGATTACTTTAAATATCATAAGCAACTGAAAATCTTTTTTATAATATGAGAAAATATAGATAATGATGGCTGATTGAATTCTGCTTCTTTAAAATATTTATTTTATACAGTACTAGTGTATGAGAAATAGTCGGCAATATAAATTGAAGAATGCTTCAGAATGTTTTTTTCTCAAGTTTTATCTAGTATTTTCCCTTCGACTTATCTTTTACCTAGAAGATGATCAAATATCGTTTTAAACCCTTTCAGAGTTACAGATGAAAATATGCAAGGGTATGGTGAAGGTGCCACATCTGTATGGAGACGTTACAGTGAGTTTGAACTTTTGCGTAACTATCTGGACGTCACTTTCCCAGCTGTAATTGTTCCTCCCCTTCCAGAAAAAAAGGTTTGCTGTGTTCTGTCTGAAGTGCTTTGTTAATATAATTTAAAAAGTTACTAGCTCTAAATTTTCCTCATCTTTTTCAAATGCAAAATAAATCCCTATTACATTTATTTTTTTTATTTTTAGGCTACATATGCTTGGCAAAATGTATCCATGGACCGTTTTGATCCAGATTTTATTGAACGCAGACGAGCAGGACTTGAAGTAAGTCATGTAATAAATGCAAGAATGTCTTGATGTTTTCTTTTAATTTCTATTCCCTTTATAAATTATTATTCAATCTAATTGCAGATTTTTTTGCTGAGGTGTGCTGCACATCCAAGACTCTGTCTAGACAAAATTTTTATGGGATTTCTGCAGCAGGTAATTTTAAATTAATTCATTTTTTAAAAGTTTTGTGCTTTTTAAGTTTCAAATTATTGTTTTTAAGCCAATTTACAGCCCATAATCCCTGCTGATTTATATTTAGGAGAATAGAAAATATTTTTACTTAATTATCACCTTTGCCTTTATATCATTTATTCTGTATTATTCTTTGAATATTTTCTTTTAAGGAGCAAGGTTGGCGAGAAACTGTAAATGCAACAGACTTTTATAGCAAAGTAAGCAGAATCTCCTGAAAATATTTGTTTTTAATGTAATTTTTAAAAATCTATATTTATCTTATGTTAGGGACGGAATAGCAGTGTGTAGAAGGTCCTGGGTTTGAGCCCTAGTTTAGTGATTTTTTTCTCCCAACAAAGTGTGCATGGAAGGTGCTTCTCCCCTCTTCCCTTTAAGCTGCTAATCGTCTTGCTCAAGTTCAATCCCACACTGTAAAAATTGTAATTTTTTTCCTGCTAAACCAAAATTCTCCCTTCTGCCTGTTTAGTGTATTTTTTTCTCTTGCTATAATGTTTATTGGTTGATTGTAAATTACAAACTCATAGCCATCCAATAGTTTGATTTCTTACATTATTATCACTCTCCTACCCCACCCTGCTCATCTTTTATACGTGAAGACTGTTTTTCGCATTCTTTAGCGCTTGATGAATTTGGGGGGAAAATATACCCAAAAGGCTTATTATTTATTTTTTTTACATTAAAGCGTGGTTTTGTCACAGACATTATTTATGCAAAGGAGGAGGAAGGGATAAAATTCTCAATACTGGATAATTTTTTCACTGGAGTTCGTAATATTTATATTTCACAGTAAATAGTAAATAATCTTTGTCTTAAGAAGGATTTTAATTTTGATTTTCAATGTTTAAGAGATATGATTTGCATAATGTTATTTACCCTACCATCAAGATACATAAATTACCTTGAAGGATTACATTTTATTTGAGCATTGTTTAAAAGCAATAATTTTAATCTCACTTTCTGTATTTTAAAAATGCTCTATCTTCAGGCTGAGTCAAGATTAAAAGCTTTAAATGCTCAGTTCAGGCTTAAAAAATCAGACAGGTTGGTCCAGTTAAACAACACATTTTAAAATCTCTTTTATTGCCTTAAGACGACGGATGTGTAGAACCTTCAGATTTTTTTCAGGTCCTTTTGAAATTCTCCAAGTCCACCCAGCTTTAAGTGGGTTCCTGAATTTAAGTTGGGGGAGAAGCGGTGGCTGGGCGTTGTCTCAAACCTTCATTATGCCATGGATACTCTAACAGATGAATACTAAACTTCATCAGCCCCAATGAGTCCTTAGCGGCTGAAGGGAACTTTCTTTTTTTACTGCCTCTTAAAGCTTACAGGGTTTGAAAGAGAAGTGATACTGCATGTGGTTGTATTTCTTGCCAGATCAATTTCCCACAATAAACTTGTCAAGATATTGAATGAATGTTTCAAGCATAGAAATTTATTAAACAAGGGGAAAATAATTTCATAACCACTTTTCTTGCTGTAATACTAGCCACAGTTTTGATTTCTTCATTTGTATCTGAAGAATCAATGCAAAGATTTGCTCCTAATGATTTCCTTATTCATTCTATTTATAGCAAATGGTCCTATTTCTGTCAGAATTGATGAGATGTATGTGCTGTAATTTAATCATTATTAAAAAGTTCTATACTGTACTGATTATTTTTTCAGGAGATTTGATGAACTAAAGAACTACTGTACAGAATTGCAAAGTAACATAGGAAATATTCTGAAAATTAGAGCGGTAATTTTTTTAAACAGATAATGTTTTTTAGTTTCATTTTTTTTTCTATTTCCTGTTAATGTTGTTATATATTCATTTTGTGTACAGTAAGATTTTTAATACAAATTTTATATAATTTTTTTTTTCATTTCTTTGTCACAGCGAATGTGTGATAAACTGTATGGTATACATAAGGTTCATGGAAATTATGCACGTGTATTTAATGAATGGAGTGCCATTGAGAAAGATATTGCTGAACATTTACAGAGTGCCAGTCATTACATGGATGTGTGCGTCATAAAGTTTTTTCTTGTTTGTTTGTTTTTTTTACATACATTTATATATTGATATTCTGTTTGTATATTTCATCAATAGAACTTATCAAAATTAACTAAAAAATTGAATAAATGTAGCCAAAATTTTAAAACAAAAAAAAAAAGGTAAACATAGTAGAACCTTGGTTCAAAAAAACTTAATCTATTCTCATATTTAGTTTGTGCACTGAATAATGCATGAAACAAATAATTTTTTTCATTACTTTATTCTGTGAAGTTCATTCCAGCCACAAACAAAATCTAGTGAACTTGAAATAAATTTATAATATGCACATACATTTGCATAAAAATTGAAATGTAACTTTTTTAAGTTGTTGTATTAAATCCTTCCTCTTATTTACAAAGTCTCTTGAAGGTTGATTTTGATATATTCAAACTTCTTGAACAGTTGCTATATTTGAAAATTAAAAGCAATGTATTCAATGAATTGCAAATAACCCAGTACAAAATGCACAATAAATCTTGATGTACATGCATTATCTAATTTCAGGTTTGCTTCAACGGTGGATGCTCAGTTAGAAGAGGAGGAACAGTATGCCGATCAGCTAAAGGAATACTATTCATTTGGAGATTCTGTTAGGTAATGTTAGTTTTTCACTAACATATTTTCTATATACATTCTGTTGAGTGGTAGGGGGTGGGGCGGGATGTTTTCTGATCTAAGTGAGGGCCCTTAATATTATTAATTTTTATTTATTTTTTTGTTTTTGTTTTTTTGATATTTGTCCCAAATAGCGGTGCCCAATTAAGCGGAATCCACTGTATTTATATATAGAAAAAGCCAAATATTTTTAAAAGGATTGTAGGATACGTTTATCTCAGGTACATAATCAATAGTTCCATAAACTTTAAAAACTATAATAGATGATCCATTTGATTTAAAACCACCTCTCATACTTGTAAGTTATGTTCCCTTAGCTTTAAATGGCCATGTGGGCTGATAAGGTGTACCATTTGTTTTTGTAACCATGGCATACAGTGTGGTTAGCACAATGTTTAGCCGCCTTTACATCCCCAACTAAAGTCCGTAATCTATTTGAACTATAACAATTTTTAACCAGTGCCTGGGAAAATTCTTTTTGCTCTGCCACTGTTCCTTCTCTTATACATGCACATGTAATATTTTTTCTAATACAATAATTCTGGCAAAGACATTTTAAAACTAAGTTGTTATCAGTTGAGCATTTGTGGTAGACTCTTGTGATTTATTACTTACTTTTAAATTGAAATATATGTATCAGCTCATTTTATTGCTTATGTAGCAGTGCTCCAAAATCTTTTTTTTTAACTTACTGCAATCTTGATTTTAGACAAAAATTCAGTGGCACAAAAAATTATTGGCATTAAAACTACTCAGGTATTTTAAATCTAGTGTGATATTTTAATGAGAATTACCAATGTATTTTTTCGGTTATTATTTGAATGAGCCCTCAAAATTGTGCATCAAAACGTGATAGATGACCTCTTATCATTTGTCACAAACTTGAACAACTTTGTTAACACATAATAGTTGTGTGAAATGGGTTCAGGATGTTTCCACAGTTCATTAAGATCTTGGCCATGTCACACTGGAGCAGGAAGTGTTTGTTGTGTAGAATCAAGTATCTTAAAAAGCTGCTTACCTCTGAGTCCCATAATTTCTTAGTTTTATCATTTTTTTCTCAATTGTCCAGAGACAATGATTCTCTTGCAAAAAGATTAATCATACTGTTCTTTGCCAACTTAATGAGCATATCTTGTGATGGTTTGGCTGGATATATTTTCATTTTAATTCCATTTTACTTGTCACATAGTATAAAATAACATGTTCACTTGGCATTCTAAAATATAATTAATTCATGCGCTCATTTATGTCATTTCGGTCAAACTTTCAAGTTTTAGCTATCCATTGTTTTAAATGTTTCATGCAGGTTTTGATTTAATATAATGTGGCATACTTTAAATTTGACTACAAGATAGTCAGCTTACAGAAGTTTACAAGGATAGCTAATTTCCTAAGCCAATTTCTTCTTGAAGCAAATAACTAAATTTTGGCATGTTTCAAAGTCTGAAATTTATTTATTCTTCTAGTTTGATGCATCAATTCTTTTTTTTTTTTCAAAGTTTCTCTATAAAACTTTTATAACCATGACTTTAATTTATAAGCATTTGTGGCTAATCTGACTTGCTGAACGTTTGACGTTTTATCCATACAAATATCTTTAAAGAGAAAAGATTGAAACATTATTTTATAAAAACTTGTCTACTATCTCAACATTTTTAAGAACCTGAACTCTTTTATTTTTTTTTCCACTTCCTCTTAATCTCTCCCAAAAAATCTTCTATTTTTTCTAAAACCGTGACAGACGATTTCATAATTACTCTCAAAGTTTTATTAAAAACCGGCTTGTAACAATGGAATGTTATGATTATAAAAAATTTATAATTATTACCTACCTACAGCAATGATTTGACATAGATTTTAAATATTCAGATTTAGCACTTGTGTAGAGGATACTGTTAAATGCATAGATGAGTAATGCAAAACATTGATCATTGCAGCTTTTCTTAGTATACTAATTAACTTAACACAAGATTTTTTCCTTTAACCATTCTGGCGGATGGGCAAAACAAGGCTATCAAAAGATCCTCCATCCCGATTGAAAACCCATTTTAATAACGTGGCCTGCTTGTGTTTAATTACTGGAAATATTAATCATGCACAGCAAATAGTTACAGAAACACAATTAAAAGGAATAAAACATGGATAATATATAGGCTCAATGCTTACATAAATTCCTTAAACATTTTGTTCTACTTGTAGGTAAAACAATTATGCAAACAGGAAAATGAAGACTAGAGATGAAAAGCCAAAAACTAATATGTATTTTTTTTAGTAATGAACTAGCACCTCCTTGCGCCATTAAATTATTTTTTGACAACTAGCCTAGACATCACAAGGTCCTTTTACTTTCTTAGACATATATTTTTTAATGTATTTTTATCACTCAAAAGCCTCATTATTTTCATTAAAAAGATGGATCCTTGCTTTCCCCCATTTTATGTTTTTTAATCTCTGATTCTACTTAAAAAATCTTAAATCATTGTCCTCCCTTTTTTTCAGCCATGTGCCATACTGAAGCCTAATATTATTCCTTTCTCTCTGACAGGTCTGTCTGCAGGAGATATGAATGTGCTCAGTATGATTTAGAAAAGGCTGAAGATAACCTCTCTTATAAAATCAGCCAGAGGGATCAACTGGTTAGTTTCATTTAATCAATATTTCTTTGATTTGTATTTTTTATGCATAATTCTATTAACCCTCTTCATGCTATGTTTTTATTTCTTCGTCTTTCAATGCTGCTATAAAATAGAAACAGGCTATGGCTGAGAGCCCAGTTTCGGAAGAGGTAAAAGTAGCTAACTCTTTTTCTGCACTATTTTCTATAACTTTTTGTTGTGATATTTGAACTCTAGTGATACCTGAGCTCTCGTCTCTAGCTATGCATGAATCTACAGTCTAGAACTTAGATGTACATTTACGGTGAATTTTTTTTTTTAAACAAGATCCTTTATTTGAATTTTGTTGTGTGAAATTGTTGAAATGTAAATGACAAGTGAAAAGTTTTATCTTAAGTTTGTTTTTTTTTTTTTTTCATATATTTATTGTCTTTTTTTGTTTTGCTATAATCATATTATAAGCACCTGTCTGATATCAGTCTTATATTTACAGTTCAATGCTATAATTTATGAAATAAACACTAATCTATTGACCATAATCTTGTATTTTTATGAACCATTAGTTTGATTATAGTCAACATTTTAAAAAAAATGCCTACATATTTTTTTTCATTATTACTGGTTTTTAATTCTTTTGTCTTTACTTGGTGGTATTTTGGAGAACTCTTCTTAAAACAGTAAAACAGTATACAGCACATTGTGGAGCAGATTCTTGGATTGTCGATATCTGATTCTCATTCTAGCTGTATTATCATTCGAATATTAGCTATTTTTTTTTCTTTTTCTTGTTGAAATATTCATTGCTTTGCTTTAGTCCCCATTATCATTCTGGAATTTATTCAAAACACATTCATTCTTTTTACCTCTTTGCCTTTTTAAACATGATTAGTGTTTTGCCCTGGTTTGGTTGATACACTGTATTATGAAAAATTGATAATGCTGTTATTTGATTTTCAGTGTTGACTGCCATATATCTAACACTGTAGATTATCTTAAATTTAAAAAAAATTCTTTATTATTTTGTTTGTTTATGTGCAAACATTGTTTGTTCTCCATATCTCACATTTCAGTCCAACAGTCACAGTAAAGGTGGCTTCTCTATCAGTGGTATGAAGAGTAAAATATTTGGCAGTGAAACTCCAGAGCAGAGGGAGGTAAGATTAAAGCAACTGGAAGAACAAATCGTCCAGGCTGAGGCCGAGCTGAAGAAAACTCAAGAAGAGGCAGAGTGAGTGAAAATTTGGTCTTGCTTTATGCTTTAGTTACTGTTCTGATGTCAAATTGTATATCTTGAAAAGCTGAGAGGTCTTGGAAGTTACTCCAAAATTCATTTATTGAGCATATTATGTTCAGTCTTATTATTGTTCAAGGCAATTTACCCATTTTCTCAAATCCATGGAGTAAATGTTTACCTTATATGGAATATTTAAATCATGCATATACTGTTCTATGCTGTATTATATTTTAAAAAATAAGACAAACCAGGGCCAAAAAGTATTAAATTATCATTCAGAAATTGAAAAAAAATACATGGTGAGCTGTCTATTCAGTCTCCGAACTGGGACAAAGTTTCTGTGTGGCGAAAATTTGCCCTGCGTAACGGAAAAAGTAATTTAAAACACACCCAAAAATAAAGCGCTAGTGTCTTTAGGTGTTTCACTGTATGATTTTATTTACTGTAATTTTGTTTACTTAAAGAATGCAGATTATTTAGTATTTATTTGTTTGTATTTTTTAATAACTTCCTTAAACATGTATTTAACTTATATTGAAGTATTTAAGTAAGAAATTTTTTTTTTTAATTTTGTCATCTCAATTTTGGATTTTTGTAATACTTGTTCCTCCACCTATTTTGATGGTGTTAAAAAAAATTGTTATAACATTGTACATTGTATTGTCACATTGCCTTTCAAGTAAAATATTCATTTCTTCTATATTCTGCAGTCTGTTTATAGAACAAGCCCTGAGAGATATAGACAGATTCCAGAGACAAAAGACAAAAGATCTGCAAGAAATTTTCACAAATTATGCTCTTATGCAGATTAAACAGTGCAAAAAAGTAAGATTTCATAATGCTACAGCCATGATATCTATTCATAAAAGTTAAGAAATAAAATATATATATATATCTTTATATATATATATATCTTTATTCTTAATTAGTGATGGGATTTATAATTGTGATGAATTATCTTCTCACTGATCTTAGTATAAATACATTCAGGTCTCAATTTATGTGGACACATGTATATATTTTCCATTTTAAAAAAACGGCTAGTCCTTTAAATTTCTGAACTTGCATAACTGAAATATTTAAATTAAAAAAAAAAAACGCAAAACTTCATTAAAAATTAAAAAGCCGTTCACACTTATGCTGCTCATTGAATTTCTTTACCATTGTAAGTAAAATTTATAGATGTACTCTGGCTTAATCTTAAAAAATGTGACTCTCAGAAGGATTTAAAAAAAAAATGATTAGAAAAATTCAGTAATTATTTTAATTGTTCGTGCTATATTAGTGTATTTGAATTAAAAAGTAGCATATCTTCTAGAGACTGTTAGGTGAGATTAGTATGGTAAATTTTTTACGATATTGTCTTTCAAATCAAACAAAATTTCCTCCATAATTTTATGTTTGTATACTTTTTTTTTATGAAATACTTGTGTAAACTGCATAAATTTGAATTTTCTTTTTTCAAAAAATCCTCTTAGAATGAAATATGACTGTACAATGTATCAATGAATTAATGTTTTTTTATTATCATTTTCAGGGTATTGCTATATGGATCAGTGCTAAAGATTGTTTCAGTAAAATGTAGATGAACATTGTACATTTATAATGTAATATGAAGATTTTCTCCAAATCGTCTAGAGACTGAACTCTTGTATTAGCTGATTATGTTTGTTTGTTTTTTTATTTATTATTATAAATTATTTTATTTTTACTTAGTAAAACGACTATATTATTATCCATACATGTATAAATGTCCACAACTATAAGGGCTGCAATTTGTATGTTGACAGAAGTAAACATATTTTTCCCACTGAGCATTCCAGGAAGACCTGCTGTAACCTTTTATTCCACTGTTTCTTTTGTCTAAACTTTAATGGGTCCTTTTTTGTTGTCATGGAATGGTACTATAATGTTTTACCAACTAGATTAATTTTTTTTTTTGCATCTAAAAACCTTTTACTTATTAAATGGATTTTCTCTAGTTGTTTTCTCTTCAGCAAGTTGTATTACTAGATACTTGTTTAGGTTTATTTTCTTTTAATACAGAAAAATCTGTCAAGGTTCATTTCGATTGATATTTATATTATTAAGCCAGCATGCATGTTGCTTAAAATCATTGTGGTGTGTTGGGTCAAATTAACAAAATGAACTATAAAACGCAGGTTCAATATTAAGAGCAGGTTATGTGTGACTGAAAGCATTTTTTTTTTCTACAGCTGCAAAAATTTTGCATATTATCTGTGTCCATTATTTTTGGCAGATACCTAATAATGTCTGGAATTGAAATATATATATATGTACAGTATATATATTTTTTTATTTATGTTTACTTGGTGCAATGAATTTTTGTTGGTTTTTTTTTTTTTTTGTAAAATATTACACATGGATGAATTTTGTTTTGGTAGAAAATATTCAGACTCAATGTTTGTAGAATCTCTTTTATTTAAAAAAGACATAATGTTTTAGGAAATAAATTTCGTTGTTTCATAAATTTTGTCTAATTTTCCTACAGGGAATTGTGATTTTTCTGATTTAAAGCAATTCTTTGCTTTTTTTTTTTTTTTAATAAATTATATCTCACATCACCTTTTTTACACAACTTGAACCAAACAAAGCTTAATATAATTTCAGAATTTTCTCCCTACAAGTGGTGAAGTGGTGTGTATATATTCCAAAAAAAAAAGATAACTCTTCTTAAACAAAAAAAGTGGCATGTACTTTAGAGATCTTCTTACGATGAGCCATATGTAAAGAAAACGATGAGCCATATGTAAAGAAAAAGGTTTATTGTATACAAAGTTAGGTTTTATAATATTGTTTAGTAGTTTTTTAAAGGTTGCTAAGTTTTGCATGATTTATTGATATTTGTTTATAAGTGAGAAAGAGCATGTAAATATGCAAATGAGTTTACAATATTAACATGTCACTTAATCTAATACATTTACCGACTAGTCCTTTAATTTTGTCATATTAGATTATTTGTTTATTATTTATTGTAATAGATACAAATAAATTTTCTTGTTTAAAGAACATTTTTTAAAATTTAAATGTTTTTCTATTATTTGTAATCAAAACATTACTCAATTATTTTTATGCATTTATATTTATTACAAATTGTTTTTTTTTTTACCATGATAATTTTTAGTATTACTTTATTGGTAAATCTACTTAATACACATTTTCTACATTTAACAGGAAAAAAACAGTTATTACTTAGTCAATAGACCATTTTACCTCTTAATTAATTGAAGTTCTCCTTTTGAGAAATTTTTCGTCATGTCTTTTTACTTATATTAAGTGTTGTACAGAAAAGTTAACATCTTCATTATGTTCAGTTCTGAAATAACCATAAATTCAGGATTGGGGTACATGTCATAAAACTTGTTTGAGAGAGTTTTTAAGTTACAAATGAGATTAGTTTTATACTCTGCTATATTTGTTTACAATTTTTTTTTCCAATCATAAATCATGGTACGATTTATTAGAATTCAAAATTAGTTGCAATGACTGAATAGGTGTTGTGAATTTATTTTGACATTATTTTTAGTATTTGTTTACTATATGTTTCTATAAAGTCTGTTCAATTCAATTATCAGAATTGTTTAGAGAGGTCTTGGGAACTGTATCAGAATCAGTATAAAGTTTTGGTATCAGTTTGAAAATTTGTACATCAGTATAGATTTTTTTTGGTGAAGTGACACACTTTTTTTACTTGCTTTTATTATCTTATACCAGGTTGTCTATTTTCGTTGTGTATATTTATTTTATTTAGTTTAACATGTAATGTGGACATTAGGCTTTACTGTTTACTACATGAAAAGTTTTCTTTTTTGTTTGAAGAAAAAACGCAAGATTCCTTAATAAATTAAAGTGGGATGGGTGGCCGAGTGGTGTAGATGCTCATGAAATTTTTCCATTTGAAATTTGGTGCAAAGTCGTCCCACAAGTCCACCCAGCTTTAATTCCCCAGTTGGGGAAGTAAAGGTGGCTGGGCTTTGTTGCTAACCACACAATCCCTTCATATGCCGAGGTTATAGAAACAGATGAATTCTACGCTTCATCTGGCCCATTAGGGCTAAGGGAACTTATTTTTTTTTATAAATTTAGAAGATGGAAACAATTTTAAAACAACTCTTATTTTTTTATGAAATTTTTTTATGGTCTACAAAATTATATTGCTAGAAATGTTGTTGATTTTTTTTTTTTTAATTAATGTCCCGTTTTTTATTGACACATTTTTGTTAGCTCAAATACAAATTCAGCTCAAGGTTTTTATTTGCTCATATTTTATTTTTCCCTGAGTTCATGTTAAATTATTTTGAGCTTTTTAATTTTTACTTTGTTTTGTAGCATAACACTGACGAATGCTGTCTGCACAACAAGACAATTTTAGCAAAATTAAATGTTTTATGCTTTTTTTTAATGTTAATTGTATAAAAATAATTTTTTTTTTTAAGGTTTGTAACTTTAGAATTTTTTTTTGGAAGAGGAGGGATTTGATAATTAATCTGTGATTTTTATAAAAGAAATCATTATCATATATTAGTAAAAAAAAATGTACATGATTTATGAACTGTTTGTTCCGGCATTTATGTTCTGAAATTATTTATTTATTTTGAGATGCAACATGTCTGCCTTTATAGTGATAGTGAGGTGATTGTATCCAATGAGCTGTTGGCTTGCATATTCGTTTATTTGCTTTTTCGGGCATTCAGATGGGTTTAACTTAGGTAAACTTGCACCTATACCTCGTTTTACGGCCTAGACACTTATTATAAAAATTGGCCACATAGTGAAAAAACCATAAAGGAACCAATTGATTTGATACAAACATTTATGAATTTTGTTGGATCTATTGCAGTTTTTTTTTATAAAATATTATAGTCTTTCATCAATTATAAAAAAGAAATAAAAAAATAAGAAATCATATGCACGTATATGAAAAAACTTACTATTTTCACAAACTGTTATAATCTGACAACAATCATAAACAGAATAATTAATAAGCCATTATATTCCACTTTTTTCAATTGACCTAGTTTAGTCACTCCAGTGATAACAAAACATAGAGCTGCCTGAAGGGAGAAGCTGAAACCAAATAGAGGAATCGCTATTGGCCATGTAACCAAACATTGTGGGTCGTTAATGAAAAGTACCATAATTTTTTACTGCAGTATAAGGGTATAGGTTTACTCAATATGGTAATCTGCCATTTAGGAATGTGCCTGACATTGCTGAAAAGAAATTTTGATGTTCAACATTTATGTATATAGAGTGATTTTTGGTCTTCGTAGATGGTGATCCTGTAGCATTTAATTTTTGCAACTGCTAAATCTGTTATTTTATTAGTTTGTTTCTGTCTGTGTTTATTCACTTTGTTATATTTCAGTGATATTGTGGTGACCAAAAAGATTAGAATGGTCTCTTTCTATTGTTTTAGTTTGTATGTTAAAATGTCTAACACCATTGAGTTCATACACAGAATTATATTTTGATTTATTTATTTTTGTTAGAAAAGAATGTTTTCACCCAAACTAAGAGAATGTTGTTTTCGTTTATTTTGACAGTTTTTGTGATAAAGGTTGATATTTTATGTATTGAAACGGTTTGGTTCAAGTTGTGATTTAGTTTTGGTGCCTGCATTGGCACCATCGTCCAAGTTTTATTTGAACACTCTAGTCATCTCATAATTAATGTCAAATTTTAAAAATTAGTAAATGTATGCGTAGATCTCACATTATGAACCTTTAGAGTACATGTCATCTATATCTTAAATAGACAATTAAACATTTGTGAAAATTTTTTATGATGACAAAGAAGAAATGACCTTTGACATTTTGAGAAAATAAATAATGATTAAGTCTGTTTTATGTTTGTTTTATTCCTTTTGTTAATGTGTATCACTGGCAGTGAAGTTAATTTACAACTTGGGATATCTAACATATTGATGAAAAAAAACAATCTGCCATTGTTTGATCTTATTATATTTTCATAAATCATTATTAGTTGAGAGAAAAAAATAAATTAAATTTGTAGAATAATGTATTACCATCTAAATTATATTATCAATAAAACTGACACAATTAGGAAATAATGAATTTCACAATGAAATTGAATCAAGTTACTGAGACAGACTTGGCCTTCTTCATTTATGTGACAAAAAATATAATTTTTGCTTTATTTTATATATCAAAAGAATCAATTTACATAATCCTGGGAAAAAGACATTAATTTAATAATGCATTTTTTTTGGTAATTTCTAAATCACAGACAATCTAAAACAATTTATTTTTTTATAATAAGGTTTTCAGGATGAAATGAACTTTTTCACATTTTTGATGATAAAAAAATTTCAAAGAAACAGTGTTAAAATGTAAAAAATTTCAAATTATTGATATAAGCCATCAAAGTATTAATAATAATCTCCAGGTAGGATTAAAATTTAGCAGTCTCTTATATCATATTATTAATGTTTAATTAGTATTTATGCTGTTTCTATGTATTAAATAAAATGATGAGTCAAAATATTATTAGGTCTTGAAATTAAAAGGAAATAAAGGAAATACCCAGATTTTAAACCAAAATATATTTTTTACAATCAATAATAATATTACTGAAGTCCCAACATATAAACAGTTTGTAAGATTTAAATAAAAATCTCAGTTTTTTCTTTTCAATAAAGGACATATTAAATTATTGCATTAAATAATTCATTATTAAATAGCCAACATTTTTTTCAAAGTTTAGAAAGGTCAATTATTAATCATTTACTACATAATACTCTCAAACTTTCACCTATAACATTTGTAAATTCATAAATTAGGTTTTGAAAAAGTTTTTAAAAACACTCTTTATATATAGTAAGAGAAATCTTATAAAGGAATATTGCTGTAGATAGTCTAATTTGTAAATGATGCTGGGTAACAAAGCTGAAAGTGGGGGGAAAAAAACATCACACATTTAATTAAAAATAACAATGATAACAATGCAAACAGTTTTTTGGAAGAACTAGATAGAAAGTTGAAACTTGTGTGTTAAATTTTTAAATAAAAATGTTTCTTTTGTTCAATATATGACATTTAGTATTACATTTATAAGGACTAAACAAAAATGTTTGATAAAGCATTTCACATTTTTTTTATATTCAGAAAATGAAAGAGGACGATTAACAATACTGAGCAGAAATTTAAAAACTATGCAAGATGCACATTTCGGGAAAAATTAGTAGAATTAGATAACATAACAGAAGATGCCTGACCTGAGGAAAAGGAATTTTTATCCACTTGATTAATAGAGAAAAAACATTACAAGGTGCTCAACACTGTCGATTTTATTAAAGACTCACAAATCACACCATTTAACCAAATACTCAGAATGGTAATATGAATGTATACCAATGAGTGGAAACCTGACACAGCAGAGTTAATCGTAAAGAACTGAGATTTGTAATGATAAAACCCTTTTGCTAGACGCGATTTTACAGTGGAACCTTGGCTAATAATGAACTATGTTGTTAAGACAAACTAAATTTATCAACATATTTGACCTGCACGAAGGTTGGGGACAGGAGCCAGATAGAATAAATTGTTACAATTCATTTCTTCTATGGATAAATTACAGCTTATTTAATGAGAGTTTTGAAATGCATTACCGTTAATAGTAAAGTTACCACCTTATATTTAAAATTAAATGTAACAAAAAATAATGTACCATTGCAGGCTAACAAACATGGAGAATTTAAAGAATACATCTTAATGTATTCCTTACATAAATCTGTAGGCTATATGATTTGTCCCATTTTATAATACAAGTACAAAAAAAAAAGTAAAATTATCAAGCAAATACATGTACATGTATTACAATTTCCAAATACATTATTGCATTATGCACAAATATCACAGATAGGTTCCTTATACACAGAATAGTATTTTTAAAACAATAAATACATTTTTATTTACTTAATTAATTAGCCTATTGTTTGTTGCTTTTTTTTTTTTTTGCAGAGATTTAGGAAATGGAAAAATGAGTTATAATAATTTTGAAGTCTTAACTTGAATTATTATCTATAATAACAAAAACACTGTAAAAAAAAAATACTGTCAGTTTAATTTGAGGAAATAATCTCCAAACCATTGCAAGAATTAGTTTTATCTCTATAACAAATCTTCATAATCTTTAACTCATCAATCCTTTAGAAAAAAAATTAAATTGACAAGTATAACATTTTTTATGATAAAAAAAAAAATCCTTCAATTTTAAGAGATAGATTTGAAATTTGTAAACTTCATTACAGATATTTAAAAAAAAAAATCATTAAATGAAGACCAATACATGTAAATAGTGTTTCTGAAAGGTAGAAAAAAAAAGGAAATTTATTTGTCAAAAAAAAAAAAAAGCTATTTCATTTATTTATTTTAAATTTGTTGAAATGAAATTGTACATAAAATACCAGAAACACAATGCCATGATTAACTCTAAAAGCTCATAAACAGTTTTTGAAGTATGGCTTTAACATATGAAATACATTTTTCATAATATCTGTATCATTTAGTTTAATATATAGATTTGAAATTTGTACATACAACTAATGTCATGATACTGCATTATTAAACAATTTTACATAGATTCACACATTTAAAATTTTACAAAGAAAATTTACAAAGCTAACTTCACGGAAATATACAAAATAAATTATAAATAAATCCTTAGCAATGAGATTAAATAAAAACATTAAATGGGTCCATTGATATTTTATATATCAAACAAAGTTTTAGAATAAATGTCTCTCTTATGTACACAATATCACAGATACAATTTCTTCAAAGAAGACGTCAGAAAGTAAGCACAAGAAACAATGTATTCTTTTATGCAAGTATCATAGCAATGAGTCAATGTTCGCTCTGGATCAGTTCACTATCATTTGTCTGTCTTTCTCTCGCTCCCTTTTCTTCTTCTCTTTTAACCTCTGGTAGTTTTCTAAATTTAATTTCTCTTGGCTTTCCAGATCTTTCCTGATCTCTTTACATGCCTGGTCAACGCTCTGGGCTCCAGAGGGCGCAACTTCTGGCTGACCATTGCACACTATCCACCTATGACTGAGTACATCGACAGAGCTGTATCTTTTCTTTCTGTCCACTATGAGCAATCGGCTTATCAAATCTTTAGCACCTGAATAACAAAAGAAAAAATAAACATTTAATGACTTCATAATATTTCATTAACTTATCTCTTTTAATGAAAAAATTGTTAGAACTTTCAATTATTTGATTCATTAATTTTGTTTTTACTTTCACTACAAAGCCAAAAAAGTTGCAGTTTTAATTAAAAATAATGATCTGTTCAATAAACAAAAAATAACATGTAAATCAAAACACAATAAGATAAATATTTTGACACTGAGTGCAAATAATGATAGATGTTATTTGCAGACACTTTGAAAAATACTAAACTTCATGGAATGCTCCACAATTAATATTTTAATATACACACTAAAACAGAAGGAAGCTTCTTTTTTCATCAAAGCATATTCCTTGACAGCTTGGGTAATAAATTAATATTTAAATGGAATTTACAAAAAAGAAAATTAATATGCTTGAGGATCAAGTCAAGCAAACAAATGTGTCGAGATCCCTACAATCATGTGTGTTGAGATCCCTACAATCATGTGTGTCGAGATCCCTTCAATCATGTGTGTCGAGATCCCTACAATCATGTGTGTCGAGATCCCTACAATCATGGAGCCCCCCAAGAGCTGGAGAAAATGTGGATGTCACAGACTGAATAAATTGTTCTTACTTCTGGATGTATTGTCCCAATATGGTGACAGGAACTGGTAATCTCCGGCTTTGATGTACTCGAACAATTCTGTTTGGTTTCTGTCTGGTGACCGAAAAGGTGGGAACCCGCACAGCAAAATGTAAGTGATGACTCCCACAGCCCACATATCTACCTCCAGACCATAACCTGAGATAAATACAATGTACATGTATACGGAGATTAAATATAGGCCTATAATAAGTGTAGCTGTCTTCACTGATTGTAATGAAGATAAAATTAATTAACTGATCAATAAACAGAAAAAAAGAGTGAGTTTGATATAAAATGGAGACATATAAATAGATGGTTAACCAAAGAGAAAGGAAAGAACAGGACAGGATTGCAGACAGAAGTGTTGAAAAAGATACAGAAAAAAAACAAAGACAGGAAAGGCATGCATTTTAAAAATGTTTTGAAAATGTACAAAGTTAATAACATAGACAGAGAGGGAAAATAAAAAGATAGACATGAATAGCATTGAGAGAAAGGAAAAATAAGAGGAAAGACATGCAGATAAACATGTAGATAGACAGTCAAACATGCAGATAGACATGTAGATAGACAGTCAAACATGCAGATAGACAGTCAAACATGCAGATAGACATGTAGATAGACAGTCAAACATGCAGATAGACATGTAGGTAGACAGGCAGTCAAACATGCAGATAGACATGTAGATAGACAGGCAGTCAAACATGCAGATAGACATGCATTCAGACTTTTTGACAGGGAGATGATGCAACAAACATGCACCAATTGAATACAATCGTACACAAGTACCAATAGACACTGACCGATTTCTGTAAGGATCTCTGGGGCCACGTAGGTCGGTGTCCCGCACACTGTATATATCAGGTCTTTCACCTCCATTGCTAGGCCGAAATCAGCCAGCTTCAAGCTGATGGTACCATCTTTATTTCTGTGCACCTGAAACAAGAATTTATCTCTGCAAAACAATGCAAATGTGGAATGTGCTAGATAACAACAAATCTACAAGTTTCCTTATTTGTTAATTCTAATTCATTCTCATTGTTTCCCTTCATAGAAACTTACTCCGATGAATTTGTATATTAAAGACTTGTGTGCACTGACTGAGCTTTTATGCATTAGCTCAGTGCACTACACCGACTGAACTTTTTATGCATTAGCTCAGTGCACTAATCGAAGTTATTATTTACAGTAACTGGGGGCAACTTCGGGACGTTATACCCAGAGAGAGACGTTCTTTGGTTGGAGGGGGGGGGAAGGCTAGGCAAACGACGCCACTTACAAATATCAGGCCTATTCAAATTCTTGAAAACTGAGAGCCCCACCCACTACTTCTGGCAACCCGTTCAACCATTTTAGTCCTGGGGCCCCAGGCAAGTGCTCAAGATGCCATTCTTTGGGGCTAGGAGGGGGGCATTAGCAGTGGGGGGGAGGGGCCCCAAGCAGTCGCCTGGTTCACATCACCAGAAGAATGGCTCTAGTTATACAATGAATGAATTAGTCGACACTCTTAAGAAACTTGAAACGACCCCCAGTTACCTGCTGCATTTGGCTCACTCAACCAGGGTGAGCTGGATTTAAGTTCATTGAACATTTCCCGGGAAATCACATTATCCTGGGATATTACTTGAATTCAAAATTTAGCTTTTTGTTTGTGAAATTAAAATATATATAAATATATTTATTTACACTACTGTAGTTTGATCTATTGCGCAAACGTCATCATAATTTGGAAGTAAGTATTTTGATGTACTATTTCACTTGTACCGATAAATATCATCGAAAGACAACATTTTGTTCATCAGCTGACAATATTTTTGTACAGAAGCTGTGTTGCCATCTTTGATTTGCATAAATTTACAGAACATATATTCCTGGTTGATAAGTTAACTATTCGTAGGCATACGTACAAAAGGCGGTTACCAAAACAGATGGTTTTCTTTCGTGTGCGTCTAAAAACTTATCCATCAATCCTGGCTGCAGAGAAAAATTGACCTACACTGTGGCTCTGACGGATCTTGTTTCTGTTGTTGTATTATTCAAACATAGACTGTCAATAAAATAAATATTCTGAGTGGCTAGGCCCACACCAGAGAAATCCAAAGCACGCACACACAGTTAGACACTGTTGATATATAAGTGCCTAGTTGTGCACGTATGCTTTTATTGATTTCAATCGAAGAGAGGGCATTCTCCTGTGTCTGTGATAAGAAATAGATGAATTGATACATCTATCGTTCTATAACCAGTCCGTAACATTGATTTTATTAAACTCATTGATGTTATTTAGTCGATTTAATACCAATCCATACGATTTGTGTACATAGTTTTTTGTTATGTTTTTTTTTTAAAATACGTTATATTATCCAGTCAATAATGAAGCTGGACATTTTTTTTGCACATTACTTAGATTGTAGTCCTATATAACGTAATAAAATACTGTAAATAAATCATTATTATTACCTCTGTTATACACGTTTAAGCTAATTTTTATCGCAAAACGCGGGGAATGAAAATCTCTACTATGATCGTGCGGTAAAGAGCTCGACTGTCGATCTGAGCGGCCGGTGTTCGATCTCTGGTGAAAAACAAGGGAATTTTTCAGGTGATGGTGAAAGTTTGGTGAAAGTCTTGAGACTTCTAAAGTTAACCATGTTTTACGTTGTTTTTATAGCCCACATGACATATCAGTAAATTCTCTGGCTTCATAACCCGGTGCACTGTCATATGACTTACCAGTAAATTCTCTGGCTTCAGATCCCGGTGCACTATCCTCCTCGAGTGCAGGTAGAACAGGGCATTGCACAGGTCTTTCACCATCAGGGCAGAGTCGGTCTCGCCGAACTTGACGCTGTGGGTGATGGCGTCGAACAGGTCGCCACCCTGAGGACGAAAGTATCAAGACGTGGAGGCCTTACAGCTTAGGCGGGGTCTTTTCTTTTTTCGTTTCTTAAATAATGTTAAAAAGTAATTCCGAAAATAAAAAAAAAAACGTAAATAACCGTAAAAGTAGAGAAACAGAAAAATGGGGTGGTGAGGGTTTAACTTAAGACAAGGTACATATTATCATTATGTCTTAAATACCATTTCCAAGATTGTTACAAGTTTTGTGTAGAGCCCATCTTGCACCTTCTTCCTCCCCCCTACTCCCCCCCCCTACCCTTACAATGAAGAGGACTGTGATGGCCGTTTAGACTACTGCCAGTCGTTACAGTCCCTGTTGCATGCGGGCACCGGTACGTCTCATAGAGAAACTCATGAGCCAAAGCCTGCGTCTCAATTTCGCACCACACCGTATAAGCCATACACTAAGCGCTCTCAATTAGATACCGCACAAGCCATGAAACAAACAGCCTTCGTCTTAATTAGGTACCAGAAAAACTGTAACCTAGTCCAGGCCCGTAGCGTGCGGGGGGGGGAGGCTGCGTTTTGTCTGCCCCCCCCCCCTCTGCTTGTTTGCTCTACTCAGTAAAATGTATTTCCTGCTCCCCCCCCTGCTATTGCCTGGCCCCTGCTGTAGAATTTTCACGCTACAGGGCTCTCTACGTCTGAGTTAGATATTACAAAAGCCTTAGACTACGTCTGAGTTAGATATTACAAAAGCCATAGACTACGTCTCAGATATTACAAAAGCCATAGACGACGTCTGAGTTAGATATTACAAAAGCCATAGACTACGTCTCAGATATTACAAAAGCCGTAGACTGCGTCTGGAATAGGTTTCATACAAGCCTGCAACTTACATGAGACTATTTCAAAGGGAGCTAATGTGTCATTGGTGAGTTTTAAACCTCTGGCCAGCAATTGCCACCTACATCGAAGCCACCACCGCGCAACCACCGGCGATCTCTCCCCTACTCGAGACTTCTTAAAAAAAAGCATAACTGGAATTAGGTTATTTATCTTGTGGGGTGTGTGAGAGGTTAATTTTCTCTTTATCTTTAAAAGAAAATACTATAATTATAAGGATTTCGCCCCCCCCCCTTTTCCCCCCATTGATTATCGCGACATGTAATAACAGACGTGTCCATATCCCAGCTTTTTTTTTTTGCTTTTTTTTTTACAAGCGGTGTCAGAGGCGAGGTGTTAATTTGGGCCAACAACGCTCTGAATGCATCCCTTTAAGTCTTGATCAATTATCACGATTTAAGACACACAATGAAACTCTTGTAGACAAACAGGAACAAGAGCAGCTTCAGATTGTTGACTGTTGAAGCGGAGACAATACTGCGGGATTTCTCATGCGTCGTATACTCTTGGCGCTCCTCGTGGATATCGTTTCTAAAGGTACGTACGTAACAATACGAAGTCTGAACAGAAACTGAGGGTGGAGGGGGGAGGGGTGGGGGTGGGAGAGACCCTTGTAACGGAAACTAAACAACAATGAGCGGGCGCTGATCACTCAATAAGGCGTTTAATCGATATGGCGGATCGATAGATCGCATGGTTATTTGTTAGCATTCGGGAAAGCTGCAAGCACGTGTGTCTGTGTGTGTGTGTGTGTGTGTGTGATTGCGCGCGCGTGTGTTTCTCTCCCACTTTGTTTGTGTGTGTGTGTGTATGTGTGTGTGTGTGTGTGTGTTTATCTCCCCTTAATTTGTGTGTGTATGAGTGTGTGTTGTGTGTGTGTGTCCCCTCTAAAAATCTCAAAGTTGCTTCGTGTGTGTGTGTGAATATGTGTGTAGTTGCGCTGATTGCTGCGAGAAGTGTACTCATGTGTAACTTTGAATCATTAGTGTAACAGTAATCAAAACTCAGGCAGAAGGGCGGAAAGAGGGGGGTGCGGGTGGTGGGGAGCTAATATATATGACACTTATCCGTCTGTGTTGTATGCAATGAAATATCTTTATTCAGATTCGCAGCGTTTGGTGAATTGGGCCTAAGTCTGTGTATGTGTGTATGTGTGTGTATGTATGTGTATGTGTGTGTGTATGTGTATGTACTTGTATGTGTGTGTGTGTGCGACAAGGAAAACGACAATCACTTTTTTTTTTTCGTATTAAATTATTTGTTCATGCCCCTCAAGAGGTTTAAGATATTGAATTTATTTCTTCAAGATCTGAATGCATACACTTATCAAAACAATATCGAATAGCAGAGCATAACATGTTGTATAATTAAGAAGGCTTTTTTTTTTAATTTCCTGCGATCTTTTTAAAAGAATTATTTTTAATTAACATAATTGTAAGTTATAAATTTTTTTTTTAAAAAAAAAAAAGGAAGCGAACAGTGGCAATTGGTGAGAATGTGAGGACAATGTAAATTTATAGTTTTAACAGAAATGGTTTATAAATCACAATGCTAAAATTAAAATATATTTTTTTTAAAATAAAAAAACAGCATTATTAGCAACTATAAAGTATAACTCCATTCCGCCCTAGAGGCTGGTGGGCGGAGCCTATCGAATTGCGTCATCAAACTTCGACTATTCTATTTCTCCACAATAATGATGAGCATAAACATAATTTGATCTCATTCTTTGCAGACACAAACACACGCTGTAGGGGTGAGGGAGGGGGGGGACTCAATGTGATGGGAATTAGAAAGAGAACAATGACTGGCCCCGGGCCTAAAGAAAAATGCGATCAGCTGATTGATTTTTTGTCTTCGTGCATTTAGAACCGCGGTTCTCAACCGGCGGGACTCGTACCCCCCAGGGGTGCGGGGCGGGGGAAAGGTTATGCAGGCGTACAGTGACATAATTTTTGTTTTAATTTAAAACAACTAAGAGTTTTGGAGAAGGGAGCCAGTTTGCTGCGTGACTCATCACCAAACTACGCGCCCAGCAGAGGCGTACCTAGGGTGGGGGGGAGGGGGTCCAAGAATTAGAAAGTGCCCCCGGGCCCCAGCTTGAGGGGGGACCCCAAAATTTCTTTTTCATGAAATATTAAGTACATTATCTCATATCATGGTGTCGAATGTTAAAATGCATGGGCCCCCAAATTAGCTAAGCCCCCCGCCGGCCCCCAAATACCTCGGTTCGGCACTGGCGCCCAGGTGTCGCATTAGAAAGGTAGCCGCATTGTATTATGAACAGATGTGCATTTAGTCGCGTACTTACCTGTGAGCAGTGGCGAAGCGAGCTTAACTCGCGCCCGGGGCATAATGCCTTTTTAGCGCCCCCGCCCCCCGTTCGAAAACCAAACAATATTATATGTAAAATATACCATTTGGTGCCCCTTTGTGAGTAGCGCCCGGGGCATGATGTGCTCACCCCCCCACTGCGCCACTGCGTGTGAGGGAGAACCCACGGACATACTTTCGTACCCTTTGGGATCCAGTAACGAAAAAGGCTGAGAACCCACGGACATACTTTCGTACCCTTTGGGATCCAGTAACGAAAAAGGCTGAGAGCCGCTGATTTTAAATGCTATATCGTAAGGTTACATAAAAAAAATAGTTTGAAGTATTACCTTGACAAGTTCCATGATCAGGTAAATCCTCTCCGGGGTCTCGTACTCCTCGTACAGCCGGACAATGTTCTGGTGGCTGCAGTCCTTCATGATGTCGATCTCGTTCTCCACCATCTGCTCTTTGCCCTTCAGCTTGGCCTTGTCGATCACCTTGATGGCCACTTCCTGGCCCGTCTCCCTGTTCTTGGACTGCCGGACGATGGCGAAGTTGCCGTCGCCCAGCTTCTTGCCCAGCTCGTAGCGCTGCAGGATGAGCTCGTCGCTGCTGACCTGCCGCTCTTCCTTCGTCCGCCGCACGATCCTGGTCTTGGCGCGCTTCCTCTGCTGCCTCTCTTCTTTCTCCTGCTTCCGCTTTTCCTTCTGCTGCTTGGTGACGAGGTGCTCTCTCCCGTTCTCCTGCCCGGCGGGTTCGAGCGGTGGCAGATTTTCTTTCAGGACAGTCTCCTGCTCTGGATGAGCCAGCGCGACTTGCGGGGCAGCTACTTTGCTGGGTAAAGTCTCTGCCTCTTTCCTGTCCGATTCTCGGATTACCCTGACATCAACGGTAGGGTGAGCCGTTTCTGCACTGACGCCCTCCTCCATGTCAGCTTCGCGATTCTCCATCTTGTCCTCGGCCCTCTCTGGAGCCTTCTTCTCAGCATTAAGTTGTCGGTCAGCCTCTTGCTGCTCCTTCTCCCTCTTCTCTCGCTCGAGACGCTCAGCCACGGCCATCCGATGCCGCGCAGCCTTTTCGGCCGCTTCCCTCTCCTCTTTTTCCCTCTGCTTCCGTTCCAGCAAAGCCTTCTCTTCATCAGCGTGTGTATTCCCAATCTCAGGCGCCACGTCAGCCGACTCGTGGACGGAGACGTTATTGTCTGTTTTCGTGAACGGATTTACCTGCCCCTTCACTGGAACCTGCTCCTTCTTCCGCTTTTCATCCTCCCTGATCCTCCTTTCTGATTCAATAATCTTCTGCACTCGGCGATTAACCCTCTCCCTCTCCTCGTTGATCAGCTTCATCTTGTGTTTCTCCAACTTCGCGGCGTAGTTTTGGCTCTGCTCGAGCGACAAGTCGTTATTTTCATGGGCGGCGTCTTTACCTGGCTCTTTTCCGAACCTCTTCCTGGGCCTCGCGGCAGGTTTGTGCTCCGCGGGCGGCGGGTGGTCGGTCTCGGATTTATTGGTGGCCGTGTCGCTGGAGTCGAAACCGCTGTCGCGCTTGTCCTGAGCGTGAACGTGAACGGCGGCGGGTTCGTTCCGTTGCGACCTGTTGACGTTGTCTTTGGCTCGTTTGTCTTCCTCGGCGGTGAAGGCCGCCTTCTTGTGCCTCTTCCTAGATTTCTCCCACTCTTTGAAGAAGGCCTGGGCTTCGTTCCCGTCGGGGTAGAGTTCCGCCAGTATGTCGGACACAGCCTCGTTGGTCAGGTCACCTTCCCCGTTTCCCAACGCTATGAACAGGTTAATGTTTCTGAAAAAGTCTGAAACGCTTTGCACTTCCTTCCCGTTGACCCCGAATAACCTCTGAACTTTGACACTCCCGTCGCCCCGCCACAGGGCCTCGGAAATGTCGGCCATGAGCTGCTCGTACGAGAGGAGGGACCGTTTGTTGAGCAATATTTTTATGTTGCTCCTCGGCTTGGGGCCGTTCCTGACGATGGTGACCATCTTGGGCTTCTGGGCTGCGCCCTGGGACTGGCTCTCCGGCTGTGTAGGTTTGGCGCCCCGCAGGCTGTTTCCAAAAGTACCGGGCGCCCACCGTCGTTGGGGGATCGAGTGATTGGCACGGAAGTACCTACCCGGGTGGAAGGCATTGCTGTTGTAGCCTCGGTACCGGTAGCTGCCCGGGTACTCGCTGTCCGCTTCGGCGTTGTTAGGAGGCTGCGGGCGGGCTGCATATGTAGAGAGATCAGAACAGTTTAAAAATTAATAATCACAAACTGGCAACTCTATTATAATGAAACAGTATTTATTTTTTTTTTAAATTCATTGCTGATTAGCATTATAACCTAAATAATTTGCATAAGGCATTTCTCCCACAGATCCACACAATCTAATAAGAAAACTTTCAGGAATTTTTCAGGCTAATGCTCTTGGCGATTTTTCAAATTGAATGCTTTTTAGGAAAATAAAAAAAATATACCTACGATGCATGTCCCCTCTGCAGTGGCGTAGTGAGGGGTGGGCAAGGGGGTAGCATCATGCCCCGGGTGCTCCTTTCAAAGGGATGCCAAATGGTGTATTTTACATATAATATATTGTTCCCCGGGGCGCGAGTTAAGCTTGCTACGCCGCTGCCTCTCTATCATCACCCACCTCTTGAGAATTATGACTCACAGGTTTAAAGGTCAGCAGCATTATTATACGCAGAAATACCCAAGATCCCATGGAAAAACACCCAGAAATACATCCACTTGGTCGTGTGTACACGCTAAACGTTGGTGCGAGAAGACACTTGGAAGAGACGACGACACGCTCCAGAGTTCACGGTCGCTCCCGTTTGTAAAACTAACAACTCAACAATGGGCTGGAGCTTGGGGGGGGACAGCGTCTGCTTGTCGGCGTGTTGTGTTGTGTTGACCACAGACCAGCGTGTTGTTTGTTTGTCTAGTTCCTGGTTAAGTCATCGAGTGTGTGTGTGTGTGTGTGTGTATGGGTGTGTTGAGGGGGAGAGGGGACAGTTCTAAACTGCGTGAAAAAAAAAATGTGATAATTGAGATTCTATTTTTAGATGCAGAAAAAACTACACCCTCCTCCCCACCCACCACCCCACCCCCACCTATTTATAAAAGATACACGAGAACATAAAATATATCATTTCGCTTGGGGGTAAAAAAAAAAAAATCAAAATTCTCATTTTTTTAAGAGGTTTGAACCCTTGACGCTTGCAGGCGACTTTATATACATTTATATTCGTGTCAGAAGAATTGTACGGCTATAGATAGCAAAGATAAAACAACGATTTAGTGTGTATAATAAAATCTAATCAATGACTTGCCCCATTTTCTATCCCCCTCCCCCCCCCCCCCAACTGTTCATAGTAGACACCCCGGTTTCTTTTTAAATCATTCTGAAAGATTTACAAATAGATGCGAACTTACATTTCACAAGGACATCCCGAGGGGTGGGGGGGGGGGTGTTATCGTTTTGTTTGTTTGTATATAAGTGATTAAGAACACCTTCCCCTCTATGATTTAATAAAAGAAGAGCAATTTAAACTGATTAGGTAAATAATACATGTATATTGTATTTTTTTGCTTGAAATGATACAAATTTAATTCATTTTTTTTTTAACTACGAATCAATTAATTAATTTGGTTTAAAAAACAGTATTCTTTTTAATAGTGTTTTAAACTTGATACTAAACAATCTATACTTATATTTTTAGCCCATTTTATTGAGTCGGGCACAATCGCATCCCTGTATCATATATAGTATAACAACAGGATAGGGTTAGTATTTTATATCAACGGTTTTGTGTTACGGTGAAGTGATAAAAGTGAATTTAACAGAAAACGAAGTCACACACATTGGCCCTCGTGGCCTACATACATGATATTATGGTAGCTACGCCTGACTGAATTCATCAGATCAAGTGATAAATAAACAGATCATTCCCGGGGGGGGGGGGCCTCTCTACTTAGTTTGTATTCAATCAAATCTAGAAGTATTAGTCTGTGTACAATCGAAGTAAACATGCAATAAGTACTGGCCGTAGAGACAGAAATGTGTCAAAATGTTGTTTAAAGTTATACATATATCAAATATGTAATAAGTACTGGCCGTAGAGACAGAAATGTGTCAAAATGTTGTTTAAAGTTATACGTATATCAAACATGTAATAAGTACTGGCCGTAGAGACAGAAATGTGTCAAAATGTTGTTTAAAGTTATACATATATCAAATATGTAATAAGTACTGGCCGTAGAGACAGAAATGTGTCAAAATGTTGTTTAAAGTTATACGTATATCAAACATGTAATAAGTACTGGCCGTAGAGACAGAAATGTGTCAAAATGTTGTTTAAAGTTATACATATATCAAATATGTAATAAGTACTGGCCGTAGAGACAGAAATGTGTCAAAATGTTGTTTAAAGTTATGCATATATCAAATATTTAATAAGTACTGGCCGTAGAGACAGAAATGTGTCAGAATCTTCTTTAAAGTTATACATATATCCAATATGTAATAAGTACTGGCCGTAGAGACAGAAATGTGTCAAAATGTTGTTTAAAGTTATACATATATCAAATATGTAATAAGTACTGGCCGTAGAGACAGAAATGTGTCAAAATGTTGTTTTAAGTTATACGTATATCAAATATGTAATAAGTACTGGCCATAGAGACAGAACTATCCAACCAGTTGTTTCAAGTTATACGTATATAGTCATTTGCTCTACTTACATTCTCCGAGAGTCATCCACACTGTTCAGCTGTCCACTTACCAATGACCATCTTGGTCATCCCGCAATATATTTTTAGACTAAAAAAAAAAACACAAACACAATATCCGGGCGGCTCCCCACCCCCATCTTCTGACCCTATTTCCCCCCCTCCCCCCACACACTTTGACACACTTAGAGTGACCTACCTAGCGGCAAAAAAAAAACAAACAACAACTCTATATCAATAGTCCACTTTAGGTGCAATTACATTGTCAAACCTTTGCACACAGCGCTGAGCTCAAGTGAAACAATTTTCTTTTTTTTTTACTTATGGTTTTAGAACACTTTTGACTTCACCACTTCTTCCATCTTATTATTATTAGTATTATTATTACTTTAACGCTTGATTATGCTTTGTAGCTGTTCATGTAATGCTCGCGCAACCAGCGGGGAAGGGGGTGGTATTGCGTATATTGTATATACATTCGTTACGCGTTTCAGTGAGAATCCATGGTATTTTGTTGTTTTTACCTTTTGGCACCTGTGTATTCTGTGCTTCTGACTGTTATCTACAACTTATATATATATATATATATATATATATTTACAAGAGACAAAAAATAATAACAATAATAAAGCGAGGACAGATCCTAATATGCATAGAGTTATGTCAATCATTTCACCGCACACAGTGCCGCCGAGAAGGGGGGGGCAGGGGGCAAATGCCCAGGGGCCCGGTGAGTTTTAGGGCGAGTTATAGGGGCCCGGACTGAGCTGGCCATTCAACTTTTGAAAATATTATTATCAACACGGGAAGGCCCGGACAGCCCTGCCCGGGGGCCCGAAATTTATGTCGGTGGGCCTGACCGCAAACCCCTAAAGGTAAAAAAAAAACCTAACGCATGGCCGTTCTAATGGAAAGGAGAACTATACGACCCCACTTGCCCCCCGCCCCCGTACCGAATTGTATCAAATGTGACACCACAGGGGAGCCCCGACAGAAGCCTTTTTACATATAACACCCCCCACCCCCCCAATGAGATATCTCATCGTCTTTGCTACTAGCCCAATTGAGAGCCGCTCAAACTAAATATTACTTTGCTCTATTGAGAAGTAAGGCGTCCAGAAATGGCCACCGAGAGAAATAGTGGCCCCGTGTGCAACAACAAAATAATTTTACATATTACATTTGCAAAACTAACAAACAAAAAAATATGGGCGTTTGATGAGTTCCTTCCATCTTCATAGCCCTTCTACCCCCCCCCACCCCCCCCCCCCCCACCATCCTCCTTGAGAGAGTAGTTCACACTTCACAGGCCTAGGCCTGGATACACCCCTGCAAATAGACAATAGCTAAGAGCAGTGCTTCTCAAAGTGTGCTTCAACTCATATTAATTGAGTCGCCAGAAAAAAAAAGTTTTAATAATTAATTTATCGAGAATAAACAAAATCTTAGATTGTTGTTGTTTTATCAATTTTTTTTTTAAATCTTTCTTTCCAGTAAGTCGCGAGTCATAAAAGTTTGAGAACCAATGGATTAAGGCGATGCACTGTTTACTATGACGCACTGTTTGCTGTAACAGAAGTCGGCAACGATTGGTTAAAGATGCGATGATGATATAGGTCTACATATTCTTTTTTTTTCTAAAGTTAAACGCTTCTCAATGAATACTTCCCATGTGTGGGAGACCCGGACATGTTCTGTGACTTGATTGGTCCATGTTTTAACAAGTCCTTTCCGTTGGTCATTGTCTTACAAAGTCTTTGTCTAAACAATCGTGATCTTAAATGTACTGGGAAGAGGAAAGTTTTCTTTTATTTTTTTTTTGAGAATGTAGGTCACATGCCTTCAGGATTTTATTGAAACAGTTGACAATCTCGGGGAAACAATTGACAATCTCGGGGAAACAGTTGACAATCTCGGGAAAACAGTTGACAATCTCAGGAAAACAATTGACAATCTCGGGGAAACAGTTGACAATCTCGGGGAAACAGTTGAAATATCGGGGAAACAGTTGACAATCTCGGGGAAACAGTTGACAATCTCGGGGAAATGTTGATAATCTCGGAGAAACAGTTTTGTCAAGGTAACAGAACCGCAGAGAATGGTCCTGGGCTGAATAGGTATGATAAAAAAAAACGAATCAAAGAATGCGATAATCTGATGACTTAACAAGAGCCCCTCTTATGTTGTATTATGTTGTTACTTCGTGTTGTTTTTTATGCTGATGTTTTTTGAGGGGTTGGGAGGGGGGGGCGCTAATGGCCAGGCTTGTCCATGGGAAATGGGATTCCCGCGGGAACCCCACGGGACGTTTCCCACCGGATGGGACGGGATGGTACAGCACACATTTGTATTTTTCATGTCCCATGGGACACGGCATGGGACAGAGTAGCCGCGTCATAGCGACTTGATGTGCACCTGAGCTATTCCAAATTTGTTACATTTTAAAGATTTAATCCTTCTTTTTCATTTAAATATGTATTGCATGATCTGTTCTTTATCTTGTGGTGGTGGACACCGGATAGCAGATAATAAATAAATAAATACACATAACCTTTTATCATATAAGATGGTTCGTTTGCATTCTGGTGCGTCACGCCCAAAGTTGTGGTATAAACAAGTAGATGGAGCGCAAGCTATTTAACGCCAATAGTACGGCCTGATTTTAAGAGATGGGCGGAGATTACATATAAATTTGCCATGCGTAGCCGAAGCAATACGCATTTATGCATAATCTGTTTACCGCTTGTGTGTAGCGGAGGCACAACCGTTACGCCAGTAATCAGACTTTTTTTTATAAAATAGTATTGAATATTCACAATATCAAATTTATTAAATTCTGTCGTTTTTACATGTTTGTGTACGTAGTCCAATCCAGTAGACACTAAACTTAAACTTTCAGAAAATTCTTTTTTTTCAACGGCATTCCATAACGATAATATTATCATGGGAATCCCATGGGACGGGACAGACATAAATTACCATGGGATGGGATAGGATGGGACAGAAAAATCTGTCCCATGGACAAGCCAGCTAATGGCAAAAGTTTTTAATATGAAAACTTGAGGTCTTTGTCCATCAATATTAATGTTGCATCCCATTTCAGTTACAGAATAATAACACGACTTACATTACAAATGAACTTATATGAACTTATATACATGGTATATATATATATATATATATATATATATATATATATATATATATACCATGTATATAAGTTCATATAAGTTCATTATATATAGATATTATATATATACAATGAAATAGTCTCAATATGGAATACAATAAGCTTCAACTCATTACTAAATCAATGAAACACCCTTTTAGACACAATGAACCTCTTCACACATCCTCCGAGAGACACGTGCCACGACTACCCCATGAGGCCGCACCGTGTGACTATCCCATAAGGCCACAACATAAGACTACCCCATGAGGCCGCACCGTGTGACTATCCCATAAGGCCACAACATAAGACTACCCCATGAGGCCGCACCGTGTGACTATCCCATAAGGCCACAACATAAGACTACCCCATGAGGCCGCACCGTGTGACTATCCCATAAGGCCACAACATAAGACTACCCCATGAGGCCGCACCGTGTGACTATCCCATAAGGCCACAACATAAGACTACCCCATGAGGCCGCACCGTGTGACTATCCCATAAGGCCACAACATAAGACTACCCCATGAGGCCGCACCGTGTGACTATCCCATAAGGCCACAACATAAGACTATCACATGAGGCCGCACCGTGAGGCTACCCCATGAGGCCACACCGTGTGACTATCCCATAAGGCCACAACATAAGACTATCACATGAGGCCGCACCGTGAGGCTACGCCATGAGGCCACAACCATAAGACCACACCCTGTACACCGCGAGGCTACCCCATGAGGCCACACCGTGAGACTACGTGAGAGCATGACCAGGGACTGCCTTTCGTACTAACTGTCCATTGTGACTAATGTGCACGCAGTCGGACTAACTGCCCACGCGTACCCTCTCACTGGGTGTCATCTGACCCGTGACCAACAGCATCTGATCCGTGACCAACCACTGACCCGCCCTACAGTTCAAACCCGTCACCGAAGCATGCTTGACCTTAGCAAACAAAGGGGTCAGATCCTCCTGAACACTCATATAGCAACAAAATGGGGGGGGGGGGGGGGATAAAACAAATAACAAATCAAGGGGAGTAACTAGGAATGGGACAGCGCGATTGATTATATATATATATATGGCTACTTTATTACGATGTAATAGAATGAAATTTGACACAAATTCTTTACTTCCACACATTACTAACTCATATAATAAGACGAATGGGATATTCAATAATGTTACAGACAGGGAGGGGCTTTGCTGTCCATTAGCTAAAAATATGTTAACCGTAAGGAGCTCACAGTTAGGCACGGGGAAAACAACAGCAGCCCGAGGGCTGAAATACGGCCCGTCAAATGTTTAATCCAGCCCGCGTTCAGCTTCACTCCGCTAACCACCTCCCAACCAGCCACCAATATTGTACTAGACCAGCCCATGGTCAAACGTACGCCCCCCGATGGACCCGCTTATTCCGTCCCGCGGCTTAACACTTGTCTCGGAGCTCACTCTGAAAAAAATAAGTCATGTTAAATTTGACTCATTTTAGTTCATGTCAAAACTCCACCTGATCTTGGTCTGGCCCGCTGATAGAATGTACGAGTCCAGTGTGGCCCGCATTCAAAATGCTTGCACACCCCCCGTACCAGATCAACAAGCTAACCAAAAAAAAAAAAAGTAAATAGGGTGCATATTGTTGCTATACCAGGTCATAATGAAAGTTGTGTATTACAAGAGACATCAAATAACTGTATTTGTGTCCCCCCCCCCCCCACACACAACCGACATTAACACCATACTATGCCCTAACAGACATCAAAGATACACATTGCAAGAAAAAATAATATAAAGATAAATTGTTAAGCTCTAATGATTATAGAGACGTCAAGATGGATAATTAAACCCTTACGGAAAAAATAGTAAAAACCCTTACAAAAAAAAATAGTACACAGATATATTGTTGACCCCCCCCCCCCCGATACAGACAATGCAAGATATATATCTGTAAAACTCGAATCCAGAAAACACAAGAAATATCGATTCAAAAGACTAGAAAGGTCACCCGGAAATAATTCCCCATAATTTTGTGCTATTGATCTTTTGTTAGACGCGGAAGGAATCACTGATTGATCTTCGTCTTTAAAATAAACAATAGACATCTTTGGATTTTTTTTTGTATTGATCGATAACGAAGGGGGTGTCTTGCTTGACCAAAGAAACTAAACAGTATTACACGTCACCATGTGCGCATGGAATTATTGTGCACATTTATCTACCCGTCACCGAGTACAAATAAAACTAATGTGCACATTCATGTAACCTTCACATGTAACAATAGAAATAACGTGCACATTTAACTGCCCGTCACCATGTTCCAATAGAAATAATGTGCACATTTATCTACCCGTCACCGAGTACGAATAAAACTAATGTGCACATTCATATAACCTTCACATGTAACAATAGAAATAATGTGCACATTTAACTGCCCGTCACCATGTTCCAATAGAAATAATGTGCACATTTATCTACCCGTCACTAAGTACGAAAAGAAATAATGTGCACATGTATCTACCCGTCACCAAGCACGAATAGAATTATTGTGCACATTCATATACCTTCACTATGTACCAATAGAAATAATGTGCACATTTAACTACCCGTCACCATGTACCAATATAAATAATGTGCACATGTATCTACCCGTCACCAAGCACAAATAGAATTATTGTGCACATTTATCTAAGCGTCGTTTGTTTCTCTCTCACTCTCTCTCTCTCTCTCTAAAAAAACAAAGAATATAATATGCAATAGCAGTGTAACTGTGAACAAAAGTATGCTTCATTTCTCGATAGAAATAGAGTTGATAGAGATAGATTTGCACCAGCTTAAGATAAGGTACGCGTGGGTCAATATCGCCATTCTTGTTTGTTTGTTTTTTTTTTGGGGGGGGGGAGGCCAGGGACAGGTGGAGATAACATTCCTAGCCTGGTCTGTAATTAATACGTGGGCTCAGTCTTTGTTTAGTTTTTAGACTCGTATCTTTTGTTTTACAATCGCTTCTCATTGTGTGGATGCATCTTGTTTTTTTACAATATTCCAACCACAGGCGACTTGCTGTAGTGGATCTTAAGGAGGGGGGGGGGGAGGGAAAGGATTAATTGGACAAAACTGTGGTTTGTCAAAGGGAACAAGAGTTGCCATGCAAAGCCGCGGAGAGTAAATCCGAGCCACCCACCTCCCCGTTGTAAAGAAGGCGTGTGGGCATTTGATTAAAGATTCTTCCATTTTAAGTTTGCGAAGCGGTTTGACAACGTGGTGACCCGCGAGCCGCACGAGTTCCATGTGGGTCGCGAAAAAAAAAATATTACCATCTGTACATACAGTTAAAAGACGCTTTCTATTCTCTAAAAAATTTGATGCGGTTGAAGGTGAGTCCCGGGAAAACCAAAACAGTTGTCAAAGTGGGCCGCGAAGTGTGAAAAGTTTTGGAGAACCACTGTGTTAGCCGGTGCTTTATTTATTTTCTATATCTAATAGATTTGATTTCACAAACTTTAGTTTACTGTGGATGATATAATGTAAAAAATTCAGCTAAACTGAGCCGGGCCCTGTGGTAGCTGGCGGTTCTGGGCTAAAAACACCAGAGCAACGTTTTTTTTTACAAGCAAAGTGATTTCTTTTTAATCCTTTTAAAAAGCTTGAAAGAGCTCATCGGCACGTAGCACCACCTAGAACTGCCCGAATCGCCGATACCTTCCGCCGGACTTGAGTCAACATCGATTCCCCCCCCTCCAAGATTGTCATCCCGACACACACACACACGCACCACCTAAATCTTAGTACTCACCCATGGACCAGGGCTCCAGAGCGGCGCGTCCATACTTGATCCCTCTGAACCCCTCGAACCCGGCGCACACGTAGGTGTCGCCGTCGGCCAGGTCGGCGATGTCGTAGACCCTCCGACCGGACACCGGGGTGAAGATCTGGCGGACCCCGTAAGGCAGACTGGTGCTTGAGGGCAGCTTGCCCGTCAGGTCGTTGAGCAGGTCGTTGAACGAATGGTAGCGGTTGGGCGCCACGTAGACCTTCTTGCCCCGGAAGAAGCGGTCCCCGTTGACGAAGAAGCGCAGCTTGAGAGGTCTTCTCAGGTCGCCGGGGTCCTTGTGGACCTGTACACAAATAATAATAGTTTGGATTTTATTTTTTAAAAAATGGAAGAAAAAAATGGTAGCGGAAAAAAAAAACCAAATGTTGACAAAACAAAACGAAGTCAGTAATGCTGCTTCAAAAAATTTACTTTAGTGTGTTGCTGTTGTTGTTATTGTTGTTGGCGGTGTTTTGTCGGTGCTGATAGGGATAAAATAAAGATTCTATCGGAGTCAGAAGCATTGTAGTTCGTTCACCTGTTTCTGTAGTCAACGGCTATTCTGTGGGATTGTGTGGCTAGCACTACGCTAACTATCCGCATTTACTTTTCCCCGGCAAATGTCAGTGTAACCGTTTCCAAGCTGTACCCGAGACATGTCCAAAACATTCTAGTTGGCAGTCGAGCGCTCTACCGCACTGCCGTTTCGTCCCCTGCTGATGGTATACACATATTCTCTATTAATCAAAGGCGGACTAAAGTCAGTGGTGGGGGCCCCGGGCGATATAGAAGATCCATTACAGTGGCGCAGCCCGGGGCCCAATACCTTTTTAATAACGTTTTAGCGCCCCCCCCCATTAAAAAACCATGTAATATTATATGTAAAATATACAATTTGGCGTCCCTTTTAGAGTAGCGCCCGGGGAATGATGCCCCCCCCCACCTTGCTCACCCGTCGCTACGCCTTCGGTCCATTGGGCGGATGCTTTTGTTTATATATATATATATATATGTATGTGTATGTGTGTGTGTTCATGATCAGGTTGGTAATGCAATAAAGAGTGGAACCATGGAATACCCGAGCCTTCTACTTGCCTAAAGACAGTGATTCTCACAGTGTCGGCCGCGACCACACTTAGGGGGCCGTTTAGGTAGGTCGCGACCACACTTGGGGGGCCGTTTAGGTAGGTCGCGACCACACTTGGGGGGCCGTTTAGGTAATTCGCGACCACAGTTAGGGGGCCGTTTAGGTAGGTCGCGACCACACTTAGGGGGCCGTTTAGGTAGGTCGCGACCACACTTAGGGGGCCGTTTAGGTAGGTCGCGACACAGTTTTAATGCACCATTAATGGATAAAGAATCCATATGATTTATAATAACTCAAGAACTCGGTGTTTAAAACACTAAAAAATCTTTTTTTTTTTTTCTTTTAGCTTTATTCTGCAAATTGTAATTGGTTATTTTCATAAGCAGCCTCCCATAACATATAATGTATTGCCAGAAATAAACTAGAAAACTCGTTCTGTTGCTATTCCCCACCACCCACCTCTCGAACAAAGTGGTGCAGCCCAAACTTAACACCTCAAGAAAACCTCGATGGGAACCACATCTCTTCAGGTCAAATGTATTGTCCCATCGTTGGAACCAATTCAGTTGTTCGAATGACCGGTGCATAATTAAGTGATCTCCCTAACTTCCCCCCCCCTCCCCTTCATCACCTCTTGTTGTGCAACGCTTGTTTGAGATGATTGTCCTTCAAGGACGTGGGAAAGAAAAAAAAAATGGACATGCACGTAGGCGCAAAGGGTGGGTGAGAATTGGGAAGGGGGCATGGGCGTCGCTAGGAATTTTTCCAGGGGGGGGGGCAATTTTCCAGGGGGAGCAAATAACAACTTTATGACATTTATTTTAAATGTAAGGGGGGGGGAGCAAATGCCCCCCTCTTATATGACATTTTTTCAAAATGTAGGGGGTGGGCGTAGTGGGGCATTAACGAAGTCTACGGCCGTGAGGTTATGGACCTTTTTAGTCATGATGTAGGTCGCCAATCTGGATAATTTTATTACGCCATTTAGTTATAACATTTTGATCATTTGCTCTAAAATGTATCACAATATATTGTTCACATATAATCTGGATGATTCTTCAAGAGAGTAGTTGGCAGCTCTGCTTCAAACGTAGAGAATATAAAAAAAAGAGAGGTTTTGTCGTGTTTGAACTCAACGAGCGACGTACGCCCCCATATTTTTTGTCCTGGCTGACGTTGCCGCCGACACCGACATGCAGTGGCGTACCTGGGGGGGGGGGTTGGTGCGGTCCGCACCGGGCGGCACTTTTTATTACTTTTTAGGGGGGCGGCAAAAAATGTATAGATTAAATTGAAATACCTAAATGAGAGAGCGGCAAAATCGTCTTCCGCCCTGGGCGGCCGATACCCACGATACGCCGCTGCCGACATGCCTTAGTTAACTATCGGGAGTTTTTTTTTATATACTAAAGTGATGAGCTATTTCAGTCATTTACATTTACAAATTCGAACTCAGTGCAATGAAATCCATTGAGCTTTAACGTGTGCACGTTTTGTGTTACAAACACGTGAAGTGCAATGTGTATTCATTAAGTGCGGTAAAAAGAAAGTATGTGTTTTCGTGCGTTTGTGTTTCCTGTTGTGTACTGATTTGTGTGTATGACGTTTTGTCTGCTACTGCACGCGTGTGTTGTGTGTGTGAGTGAGTGTGCGTGTGTGCGCGTGGTTATTTCTGCTCTGTGTGACTGTGCATGTCATTGCAAATGACCAGCCAGTATGTTGACAAGGGAGAAAATCCGACAAACAGACAGACGGATGGACGGATGGATATGTGGATGGATGGAAGGATAGATGGATGGATAGATAGATTTAGATAGAAAGATAGATAGAACGTTAGACATATTAGCACAAAGACATCGTAATATACAGACTAGCCGGGAGATATGTGTGAGCAGCCAGTCTCAAATAACATAAAGCTTTTTATGAACACCAACCTGACTGGAGTTGGTCACAACGCTCCTGGAAATATCCTCAGCCATCACAGACATAGTTAGGGGTTATCCAATCACTGCGATCCCAGCGTTTCCCATAAATGGCCAGCGGCCGATCCTGGTACAAGTCTCTTCATTTCATTTGCACTGGCAGGGGCGTAAGCCACTTCCTCGGTAGGCATCATGCTGAAGAATACGCTTTCTCAGAAACCATGTTTTGTAATGGGATTTGTGTGCGCGTGCTGACAATTAGGACGTTTTTTCGGCCGACACAACAACCCACAGAGGTTCATTAGATCACTGTGACTCTCATGAATCATGCATGCTTTGACCGATGAAATAAAAAGAAAGAGAATGGTCTTTGTTTCAAATGTCTCGCTTTAATGCAGCTGGAGCGATCCCACACAAAAAACTCACATCATAAGTGTTGAATGGTTTATGTTGTCTTGGTTAATTTTTTGTTATGCATAGCTTAGTAGTATTTGAGTTTTCGTTGACCCTTGACACTACAGGCTGGTCATGCTCCGTTGATTTTTACATTCCGCTATATAACATCGATTCAGACCTGCAATGGGCAAAATGATCAAATTAATGACAACAACAACAACAACAAAAAAATCGATCCAATGTTGTTTTTTTTTACAAAAAAAGTACACACTGCAGGTGAACAATAGATGAAAACACTTGATCTATCATTCTTTTAGAACGCCGTACTCTGTAAAGGCATTGACTGAGAGCTGTTGTATAAGAATAATGTGTATCAAAGGGAAGCGATCACGCATGGGGTGGGGGTCAAAGAGAGCCGCATTCCGGTATTTCAAATTTTCAAGAGTCGCATCATAGTCAATATCAGTGGCGCAACCGGGGGGGGGGGGCAGGGAAGGGGGCAGGGGCAATACATATTTTACTATATAAAGTTACTAAAAAGACTGTCAAATTGTCTTTTTTCTATATGTGAGCCCCCCCCCCCAGCATTTTTTTTCTATATGTGAGCCCCCCCCCCCCAGCAATTTTTGCTGGTTGCGCCACTGGTCAATATATCAAGGTTAGTGAACAATAAATATATATATACACACACACACACACACACACACACACACACACCATTTTAAGGGGAAAAAACTTCCGAGCTTTTAATTTTTTTTTTTTCATTTCTGCATCAGACAATATAGTTAACACAATATTTAAAAGAAACGTGCTCTGGTCTTTGACCTCTCCCCCCACCCCCACGAATGTTGACGAGGTCTTTTATACCCCGGGCAATGCAATCTATACAAAGTAGAACATACTTATAATGTCAGTGTTAAATTATATAAAATTGAAAATTAAAAAAATGAAAACCATAAATCAGACACTATTTATCATAAAACAATTAAATATTTTTTTTTAGTAAAATGCAGTGTACATATTTAAAAATAAGTAAATCATAGTCCATCCCAAGGTACTCTACAGAGCACAACGGTTTGCCGTGACTAAACAGTTTGGTACAAAAAGGCCAATTTCATCACTACCTCTTGTGGCAAAACCCCATTCACTTAATCAAGAATGATTTTACAAAAAAAATTTTTACTAATCTAGGGGGAAAAAAAAACAAAGAAACATGAGTCACAAGTATTCAATGACTCAACCAGTGGACTCTTTGGTAAATGAAAGGATTTGATCTCAACAAGATGTGTCTGCGCTATTTTTGGGGTCTGCCTGCTAATTATAGCACATCCTCTGTCTATTTATAATGTTTATGTTTGTTCTTTAAAGCAAGTATTGTGTTTGACAGTGGCTCATTGCGTGATGTAATGGTCAGTGAGTCATGAGGTGCGGGAATCGATGTATATATTATCACGCATGTTTCGGTCCTGCAGGCGGATTGGTCCATTCCTTCATGAGGCGACCAGACGCTCTTGGAATATTATAAGCTGACCGGGTGAAAGCCTCTTTCCAGTGACGTGGCGAGGGAAGGGGCAAGGGGGGGGGGCGGCTTCATGCCCCGGGTGCTACTTACAAAGGGGCGCCAAATGGTATATTTTACAAAGAATATTATATGGTTTTCGAATGGGGGGAGGGCCGCTAAAAAGGTATTGTGCCCCGGGCCTGAAATGTGTTCGTTTCGCCACTGCCTCTTCTATCTAAGACTGTGGTCAAATAGAAATGATTTGTATTTTTAATGAATTTTTAGTATGTCCATTTTAAAACACTGCTTAAGGAAATATTACCATACTAGCAATATATATATATATATATATATATATATATATATATATATATATATATATATCAAGCATTATAAGCAAACCGATGATAAAAAGTAAATACGTTTTAGATCAATGAACTGTACGTTGTTTTGTTTTTCTTACAGGGAAGAAACAAAAAATTTGTCCCGGAAGTTGAACAATCGTTGGAGCGTCTCACAAAAATGGCCGTATACTTTTAACATAAGCCAATCCTTGGGCCTTGTGTGATTTTATGTCCATAAATTTTTATTGGTACTGAGGGATCGTTACAATAATACGCAAAACTGTTCAATATTTTCTATAAATATATCCGTGTAATCTTCTATTCTTCCCCATTAAAACTTTTTTTTATACAGGAGACCCCCCCGGGGGGGGGGGGAGTTGTCACAGATCGTATTAAAAATAGCAGGCTTGATTATCAATGTATTAGGACTATTTTTCATGACGGATTTAATTTCTCAATGTTAAAAACGATTGCTAAAAATTACACTACATTGACTTGTAGAGTTTCAGACATAATCGTATAGGACTCAATGCAGTAACCAGTGTCTAGTATTATGAAGTTAACAAACCTCATAGCAATCTGTGTCCCTTTTTTCAAGAGAATAGTAAACAGGGCATTAATGAGATGGTGTAGATACTCGACTGTCGACCTGAGAGCGCTGGGTTCGATCCTCGGTGAGGCCCATGAAATTTTTACAGGTGAAATTTTGGTGCAAATTCGTCCCACAAGTCCACCCAGCTTTAAAGAGGTACCAAACGTATGTTGGGGAAGTAAAGGCGGCTGGGTGCTGTGCTAACCACACAATCCCTTCATATGCCGAGGTTATAGAAACAGATGAATTCTACACTTCATCTGCCCCGATGGCCCGTGAGGGCTAAGGGAACTTTACTTTTACATTAATGACAATGCTGCACTTAAGAAAACAAAATGATATACTAGTACTAGGAATCATAAAATAAAGTGGTAATATAATATCATAAACAGCTATAGCTATGAGATTAATAATTATGAGAAAAATTAATGAAGTAAAGTCATGAGAATAATAAAATTAAGTTTGACCATAGTTTGCACAGTTAAAACAAAAAAAAAAGGGACTGAGTCTGAAAACTGAGGAACTGGTGTTCGTGCGGTGTGTAGAGCGCCCTCAACTATCGACCGAAGGGTCTCTCAGTTCAACCCACATCTTTAAATGGGTGCCTGAGATATGTTGAGGATAGTAAAGATGGCTGGACATTGTTCTAGCCACACACAGTCCCTTGATACGCAGTGGCTACTTTAACAAATAACTTCTACACCTTATCTGTCTCGGACAATTTGCCCATTGGAGACTTAAATGAACTAACTTTACAGCTTCTTTGAGCCAAAACAGTGAGCTCCGATGCAATATGTGTAAACAAAACAACTTTGTCCCCCACACCTGAGCCCGAACTTGATAATGAAATTGATTTAAGAAAAAATAATGATATAGCTTATGTTGAAGCCTCCAAAGAACTTCTCTATCCATTTACGCTTCTCTTCTATAGAGTCGCTTTAAGGAAGACAGGGGTCTCATGACGTGATCTTTTCAACCAGCCTCAAAGTTAACGAAGATGTGAATAGGGATTGAGAGGGGGGCGGGGGGTTAGGGTGCAATGGGCATGGAGGCGTGAACCCCCCCCCCCCCCCAAAGAATAGCTGACGTCAATGAGTCGTGAATCCATGTCACTTTTTTTTCTATGTTGGCATACAAGCTTTACAACCAGACAGACTTACAATGCTCGCTGATAGAAGGGAGGGGTAGGAGAGAGACAGAGAGAGAGAGACAGAGAGAGAGACAGAGAGAGAGAGAGAGAGACAGAGACAGAGAGAGACAGAGACAGAGAAAGAGAGAGAGAGAGAGAGAGAGAGAGAGAGAGATTGCAAACAAACAAAAACATAATGACAGAAAAAAGAGGAGTCAATTTTTCACATTTAGCCGGCAAGGCGCCAGCGGTGTCCGGAAATATCCGACGGATATAGAAAACATCAAAGAGTGAGAGAAACAAAACAAAACCAGATGAAAATCTAACAACTGTTACATGGCCGCCAAACAACAACAAGAAGGAAGTATCCAGTAATACAAACGGAATCGCCGAAGACGTCCAGCCCACGGGCGGCACGTCGGACTGTAACAATACACTCCCCGGGCCGTGTGATACGGCCAGACAATTGTATTACCCGACGCTGGACGGTCAAGTGGGGCAAAGAAAACTTCTTGGTTTAATTGTACGTTAAGTGCCACTCAATGACCTAATGAACTGTGCGAAGGATTGGTGGTAGGGAGAGGGGACTGTTAGGGATACTAATTGGACCTCATTAGCAGGGTGGCCATCTAAAGCGGGCACTACGAGGTGCCCAACTAATACTTACAATTAAAAAAAAAACTGAATTCGTAATTTTGAAGTAGTAACGATTACACGTAAATAAAATACAAAAAATAAACATGGCGTTGAAATAATAGGTTGGTGCCCGGGATATTCACCCTCTTGGTCACCGCTCCTGACTTCAAAATACTTCAGTTAAAATATTCTAGTGCAGCCTTGGGTAAACTACTGCTCGCGGGTCAAATCGGGCCCGTCGGACTATCTAGCCCGACCTGTGGCCCGTCGTCTCTCGCTTCTAGCAGTAGCCTTTTATGTTATGAGGTCTACCTGTTAAATGTTAACACATATTCGTTCATGGCAACACAGGCACGCCGGATAAATTTATCAACCCGATGTGGCCCGTGGAACAACAAATTTCCCCCCCCACCAGGTCTTAGTGTAAAGTGGTGTCCGGGGAAAGGAGCGACCATGCAACTCCAATGTTAACTAAGCCACTAACTATTACCTTTGTTCATAAGCGATGGCCTGGCAATTTTGATTCCATGTTTTCCCCCCTTTACAATGGACATTTCTTTATACGGAGTGGCTACGGTTCTGTCCCTGACAGAACCCGTATTTTTTTTACTTCGGGTACCAGCCATAGATAATATTGCTCCACACCCTAACCCTAACCCTATCCCTAACCCTATCCCTAACCCTATCCCTATCCCTAACCCTAATCCTGAAAAATAAAATTCTGGAAAAAAAAAATTATATATGCCATGTTCCTTATACCTTAATATAATGGTTTTGGCTGGTGGCGGAGCCACTGCGTTCTTTATATGAACTTATGTTTATATCCGCCTGTGTTAGTTCTAGAGTTTGATTAAAAAAAACACAAAGATCGAAAGTTCGGGAAGTAAGCGCTTAAGAAGGTTAGATTGTTGTAGATAGGCAGGCTCCATCGGCGGTTCTCAATGATGTTTCGTGACTGTACCCCCCAAAAGGGGTGCGAAAGTATGCCCGCGGGTACCCCTCACACGTAAGTTCACGATTAAATGTGGGCCTACAATATTTTCATGACGTAATGTGCTTACCTATCTAACAAGATACCTGGGCGCATGGTTTTTTTTTTTTGTAATGAATCACGCAGCAAACTGGCAACCTTCTTCAATTTATTACCCCTGTATACCATTTCCCGCAAAACCTTGGGGTAAGCGCAACATTGGTTGAAAACCGCGGGGTGGGGGGGGTATATAAAGATAGCAAGCTAGACAACAAATACTTACGGGCCGAGGTTAAAAAAAATAATGTTAATCCATGTGATAAATTCGGAAACAGGTGAAAAAAGAAATATCGCAAGGTAACATTGAAAATAACCTCATATATAAATGATGAGTTTCCCCGTGTATTGTGTCTCAGTGATACTGCCAGCTAGAGTATCTGCCGTGCTTTAGACCTGTGCACCTGGCCTATGTGATCGAAAAGAAAATAAAATGCCGTGGGGTGCCAGAAATACAAGAATGGGGTGGGGGGAGAGAGAGAGAGACGGGACACAACCCGCTGGCAGATCGATATTCTAATAGCGGTTTACCAGGACTAATCAATCGATAGGGATCAATCGATACACATTGGGCAACTCAGCGGAAGAAAACATATCTACAGCACACACACACATACAAACACACACACACACAGCGTGGCCAATAGAGGGCGCATTCTATCGGATAAAATAATAGAACTTGAGATGACGGTGAATTGTAATAAAGCGGATTAGGGCCAATGCAATCGTAAATGTGCGAGAAAGGAAGTGCTTGGTGAAGGGAGATGACACGAAGGAAATGTTTGCACCAAACCAGAGCCGTTCTAAGGTTTGAAAGGAGGGAAGGGGCCTAGGCAGAGAGTTGGGAGTGAGTCGTGTGCGCGCACATATAGGCCTACGCATGCCGCTTAGAGATAACCGTGCTAGTAATACCGATTGTTTCTTATTTGGAAAATGTCCTGAACTGGAATATATTTGGGGCCATAGACAGAGGCCTTAAGATATATTTGGGGGCCATAGACAGAAGCCCTGAGATATATTTGGGGGCCATAGACAGAAGCCCTAAGATATATTTGGGGGCCATAGACAGAAGCCCTAAGATATATTTGGGGGCCATAGACAGAAGCCCTACGATATATTTGGGGGCCATAGACAGAAGCCCCAAGATATATTTGGGGGCCATAGACAGAAGCCCTAAGGATATATTTGGTGGCCATAGACAGAAGCCCTAAGATATATTTGGGGGCCATAAATAGAAGCCCTAAGATATATTTGGTGGCCATAGACAGAAGCCCTGAGATATATTTGGGGGCCATAGACAGAGACTCTATGCAAAAGTACCTGGCTGGACCACATTAGCAACAGATTTGATAGGAATTTGCTCTGGATTGGGGCGAGGAGGAGGAGGGATTAAGTAGTTGGTACCCGATGTAATCGTTTAGTTTGTCTATCCATCAGATCGACCGTGGCTACAAAAGATGCCGAGCCCCCTCCCCCCCCCCCCACCACACACACACGTTCACTGCAGATTGCCGTAAGGTTCGTACACAATCCATATAAAAGAGAACAACCATTTCCTGCAATATGTGTCAAACCCTTCAATCGTCTTACTTCATTCTGTTCTCTTGAAACGTGCGTCACAGTTATAATAAAAAAAAAAGTAATATAAGATTACTTTTTTTGCACCATCATTACGAAATATTTTAATAATAGACAGGTTCGTTCAAGTATTGATGATGTAAGATATTGATCTTGCACTGGGAAAGTATTCGACTGCAAAACCGTTTTCGAATATACTCCTCACGATTCCGTTCGATACCACTTCAGTGTTCATTGTGGAAAGTCTGGACGTTTACATGGATTTAATCATGTCAACAGTATGTGATTACTGAAGAAAATACGTAATACGATACAATAATTTTAAAAGGTCGATAAACGAAACGATTCTACGTTATGCTATATTATTATGTCCCAAAGGAAAATTCGTTGATTGAAAATACCTCTATTGCGCTGAGCGCTATACATTGTATCATCATCTATCTATCTATCTACTCTCATAATACTATGCATGCTATCTATCTATCTATAATAAACCATCATTATCTATCTATCTATCTAACCACATCTATCTTCTCTACTATCTATGTCCGGCCTTTGGCCGATTAGACCGAATGCTCCAAATTGCGCACCGCGCTTGGCAGAGGCCGCGCAATTTACATTTACATTAATAGTAATAGTTGTTATTGCATGAAAGAAATGTCAACCAGCGTGTACATTAAACATGCCTCCAACTTTAATGTATCTCTGTCCCTGCGCTGTATTTAGGGACCATTCAATGTATTAAAAAATATAACATCTATTAAATGCAAGTCTCCAAAATATGTACCTTCATGATGCGTTGCCGATTTATTTAAATGTAACATTTAAAAAGAGGTATGATCCTTCATTTTTCTCTTTGACAACAAAGTAAACAGTTCATGAAACAAAGACCTTAGTCAAAGCATAATTGAGGTTAAAAATCAATGGGCCTTAATCATAATCTGACGAAAATTAAAGTGTGAGGGGGAAGGGGGAATTACTCCGGATTTGATCCCAGTCTAACATAACGAAGCCCTTTGCCGTTCTAATAAAAGCAACAACAAAAAGATTTTTATAAAAATAAGCTTTCGTATTTCCCTTTTTGTTAAAAAAACCCAACCGACTGGTATCTTTTTTTTTTATGTTGGCGATTTCAGATCTGTAAGTTAACATTTGCTGTACAAAGTAGTGCTAGAAGGTCTTTGTAAGACCTTATCTGAAAGGTCAATCAATGCTAGGTGAGATATCCCACAGTGGGAGTTCAGTAGCTATTGAAAACCTGAGTCTCTCGTTGTAATAGATCAATAATAAGTGAACATTTATTCTAAATACAAATAGGTTTTTTTTTTATTATAGGGTTTTTATTTTTGTACATTATTTGTAAACGCCGAAGTAGCTTATAAGCGATTGGTTTTTCCACGTTTAATTTCAAAGCAAAAAAAATATTAAACGGAATGTTTTTTTTAAACTGCATTTTGTGTAGCTCTGGATATTTGAGTAGTAGGCCTACATAGTGGGAGCCAGACACACCTTTGATTGTGCAGCATTAACTAACACATCTCATAGCCTGCCCCCCTGACACCAGCGGTAAATGTTGGCCTACGTCAAGAACTTAGGAATGAAACTTGATCGGTATCTGGGTATAGTTGATACCATAGAGTTCCAGCCCATAAATCTTCAGTAGGGTTCGAGCCAATGCATTATTATTTTTTTATAAACTCCTTATAAACAAAGGGAAATAAATTTCAGACCCTACAAGATTACCCCCCCTCCCTCCCTTTCTCCCACAGTCAATCTTGTTGATACAAGACCTTATTATATCTGATGCCGGAGGAGCAACGATTCAAAAAGCGTCTACCTAGGGCGCCCGATAACCTAAGAACGGCTCTGTTTGAACCAGGGCCCCCCCCGGGAAGGAAGGCGGCCCGAAAAATTATCACATACCCAACCAAGCCTTGATGGTCTTATTGCTTTTATTTATATTTTATTTATTTGTAAGCTATGCCAAAATCAGGGGTAAGGGAGGCCCATAAGGTATACCAGTGTCATAGTTTAGCCGTGCCCACCACCCCCTCTCCCAAATTCCCTACCTCCGATCCTGCTTTCAACTTAACACCACTCCAGAACTTTTTCAGTCTTAAAAAAAATAAAACAAAGCGAATGACAGTGCACCATATCAAAAGCCGAATATGTTCAATAGCTGCCTTTTAAATACTGACAAAACCTGTTTCGTTGCTGTCTCATGGTCAATGTCTGGGAAGTAAAGGGTAAGAGAGAGAGAGGGGAGGTTTGTAATTCGGATCGAAGGTCGACTTAGACTGATAAAAGACACGAATCAGTTTTAAATACCTATATATATATGCTATTTATATATATATATTAATTTAGCCATTTAAATACCCGGTATTTTAGCGGTTATATGCAGCCCTCAATCAATACTGCGATTTCTATAATGAAAGGCTTTTTTTTTTTTTTGAAGGGTATAATTATAAGTGACTCAGCGGCGATAAAGACAGTTTGAGAAAGTAAGTCGCTTCCTCAAAAAGTTGAAACAGAAATGCCACCGAACGGGCATTAAGTAGGCGAAACCTGAAAATAGCTGTTCCCAGGCAGGCCCACCGACAGAAATTTCGGGCCCTTGGGCAGGGCTGTCACGCCCCCCCCCGTGCTGATAATATGTTCAAAAGTTGATTGACCAGCTCAGTCCAGGACCCTAAAAACTCGCCGGGCCCCTGGGCATTTGCCCCCCCCCCTGCCCCGCTCTCGGCGGCACTGTTCCAAGGTAAGTCTATAGCGGAAAGGGGCATTTGGTGCTGGAAAAGCTCCAAAATTAGGCAGCCGAACAAAGGCTCTGTGATGGCAAAGCTCCAAATCAGGCAACCGAATAAAGGCTCTTTTTTTTGTGATGAACGATGTGATGGGTGGGTGGGTGGAGGGGGCCATAATACTTTTAAGAAGGGTTCTGGGCAAGCGTTTGAGTTCTTAGAATTAAGACTGATCGAAGCACAATGGGGGCAACTGTGAGCATGATACACTCCCCCATACATGTTACGAGTACATTTTAAATAAATATACAAGAACTGGCTATAAATAACAGCAATAATAGCTTTACTCCAGCCCCGTAGCGTGAAAATTCTATAGCAGGGGCCAGGCCAATAGCCGGGGAGGGTGGCAGAAAATAGATGTTACTAAGTAGAGCAAACAAAGGGGCCAAACAAACCAGGGGGGCCCCCCCCCCACCACGGGCCGTAACACAGATATATTTTATTAAAAATTTTTTTAATTTTTTTTTAAAAAAAAAACTTTAAAATTTTTTTTAAATATTTCTTTTGTAAAGTGGGTCATTAGCCCAGAAATTTGTCAACAGTCATAAAAATATTTAAATGTCTTTATACTTTCATATGCAAAAATTACTAAACATTCTTTTCTGAACGTTTCGCCTTGTAATAGGTCTACTGAGTATTGATAATTAAATGATTACTTTGCATTAAAATATATATTTCTAAATTTTGATTTGGCTGACATGGTAGGCTTAATTGGTTAAATACCCAACAAAAAAAAACAAACATTTATCTTTATTTTATATGAAAACTGCAAATCCTGTTTATATATATAATATATTAAAATGTTTTAAAGACTAAGCTTACAATAAAGAAAAGAAATATCAATACAGTATATTGGCTACTAGCCATTCTATTGGATAAACAACCTAGAAACCACTCAGGGTAATGAATGATGAATGGGCTCCTCAGCAGTAGTTGTAACTAGACCAAACTTTCAAGGGGGGGGGGGGGGGGCAAAAAAATCACTTGTATTCGACATCACATGAGACACAACTTACACATTACAAGCATTCAAATTACGAAAATAAAAATAAGTATGTTCTCAAAAAATGTCTAAAATGTCCAAAAAATATTTATTAAGATGTTTTATTTAAAAATATTTCATCTGACATGTATCATGCGACTAATTTTGGTCTAACTTTAATTTTATTTCGGGTGGGGGTAAATGCCCCTTTCCCCCCCCTTATTGTGCCACTACTCTCAGCTAGTACAAAATTTTGTAAAATGAGATTCCTTTGAGACAAAATAGTAAACTATTCCGCTTTTATAAATAAATAATAACATAATTATTAAGCCTTCTTATGGATATAACGATTATAAAATAATTATTAAAGAAAATCAGGGCCCCAAGATGCACTTTAGCTTAGGCCCCTAAATCCTAAGAATGCACTATATATTTTTATGTATACATAGATAGTTGTGGATTCAAAGGCGGCGCAACAGGCCCAATCATGTAGGGCCCCGGGTAAGTGTTCATGTATTAGGAATTATAACTTCTATTTTTAGGGGCCTAATATTTTGTACTTTATACAGGACCTATAATATCTGAGAGGCTATCTGTACAGCTATTGGGAATCCCTTTAATTCTGAGATAATCACTTGCTTATTTATTGAACTGCCATTAGGTCAGATTGCAGTACATTTTTATCTCTATCTTAGTCAATGAGGACTTGTCATGGCCATAAGAATTATTTGGATGGATGTCAAAACTGGCAAAGGCATAGCGACAATAGACTAGAGTAATTCATAAGGAGCCGGTAAATATTGTCAATATTTACCTGTAGAAAGGTTTTCATCAGTTCAAAATGTAGAATATTGTTTTTTCAAAATAAGTTCGGTAAGTGAATGGCTTAATATAAGCTATTTTTACATTATATTTGTAAAAATTAGTACAATAAGACAAGTAGTACTTGAAGTACTGAAGTAGGCATCTAACACTAAATTCAGTAAATTGTCTAAATAATACTTAGGAAAAGAAATAAAAACTAATATTAATGTTACTTTTTTATTTATTTCAGAATTGATGAAGCTTCAAAGTATAATATTAACAGAGAATTATGATGTTCTCTGACAGCAATTTAAAAAAGAAACAACAACTATTTAATTATTTTTTTTTAGATATGTAACTATGCTCGGTCACCACGGACGCTATTTTTTCTACCCAAAAATCGACATAAACGAGGTATCATATTAATATATATATATATATATATATATATGAATGAAAACGATACAGAAAAATACACTTACCGAGACCATTTTATTGTTTGGAATTCTCTAGCATGTTAATATTGCTAAATCGCAAGAAAAATATTACAACACACCACTGAGTGAAATTAATACATTTGTTTTTGTAACAGTAACAGCCGCCATATTTTAATGGAGTGTCTATGTGTACGTAACCTGTGACAATAGGGAGCACTGCGTGGCAATTTTTTTTTTTAACAATAATCAAGCTATTGGCGCGATTTAATCAAACAAATTAGTCTTTAACATTCCAACAGCGATGTAATTCTATCCTTGACCTTTTATATTTAATCTTTTCATAATATACTTAATATTTAAGACAGCAGCTAAATGGACACAGAATAAGACATAACTAAAATAAAAGAACAACTTCCAAGTTATCAATTCTAAAGAGCAATACGTAACTGAACGAAGTACA